>NWUY0300008571.1:0-13388 GCA_004151065.3 Larix sibirica | reverse complement strand
GTAAAGACATGGGTTGACATGGGTTCCTAACACATATCTATTTCTCAAGGAATTAGATTGAAATATTTGAGTGTGACCTTGGGAAATATTAAATAGGTAATTAGGGAGTTCCATAGCCCACAAGACAAGGAAGAGGAAAAACAACAATAGGAGGTAGCCTTCACTTGTGAGAGGGAAGGTTTGACAATAAATACCCAATGGAGTTGCCAAAATGTAGCAAACGAACATATTCATGACACCATGCATAGTGTGAGGGTGATGATAGGAGACCATCCAAACAGACACACACACTACTAAATGGGGGTAATAGGAGAGTGGATTCACCACTCTATTTTGTAAATAAACCAAGAAATTTTAGGGATTGCTAGACACAAAATTGAACACACAGATCAATGAATAAAGGATATCCATTAGGGAGGTATGAAGTGTTGGGCATGGTTCATGATAAGGTTTTACGAACGCAAGTTATGGAAATTGAACCTAATTTGATATGTTTAATCCATTCCCTTCATTTCATTCAGGTAAGTAAATAAGCATAAGTCCAATTCATTCATTGATAGTGCATACTTATACAAGTGAGATAAAGGACACACCCTTTGACTTATTCTCTCTTTCCTTGGAGGTGTCAAAAGAACAAAGATTCCCAGATTCGAACTGATAAGAGAACTACCTCACTATAAATTTTGTTCTTCATCTATTAATTTATAGTTTAAACTACTCACCAAAAATACCTCGATACCAGTCACCACGAAGTGTTCCTTATATTCCTTTTTTTTAATAGAAAAAAAAAGTATACAAATGTTTGTGTTTTGATGTTTTTTCAGCGGTCTTCAACCATCGAAACTCTACCTTGTATGTCTCAACACAATAGAATTTGAATATCAATAAACATTTCCCTCTTCCATGCCTAATAACATAGCACTATGTGCATTTGATGACCATATTATAGGCATTTCTCCCTCAAAAACATCATCTTTTGAAAATAATTAATCTTTGGTTTTATTACATAGAGGTCCAAAGTAGCGATCCTCAATAGTGTGGACATTGCCCTCAATTTTTCTTCCTTGACATCATGTGAGAGTGTCCATCAATATTACTTTCTAATTCATTCACTATGAATGGATAAAATTATTCCTTGTGTACTCATTGTGGATAAAGACCACCTCCAAATCCTTTGAGACATGCTTTCTTGTCAATCCCCTTTCTCTAGAAAGAAATATATGCTTATATTCATTTCTTGATTTCTTCTATCTTAGAAGGTTTATTTAACTATAGGCTTGAAATTAGAGGTTTCCTTTTAGGTAAGTATGGATGGAAATTAGGTAACAAACACCATACATTTATAGGAGATGACCATTTTTCATCTCTAACAAAGGATTTATATTGCATAATTTTGTCTGCCAAAAACAAGTTAGGATTTGAAATATTGGCGTCCTTTAATACCATTTATCTTGTAATTCCCATCCAACAAGCATGTCTAAGAAAATATATTTAAGATAAATACATCCTCAATTAGATAGGGGGAATAACAATGCTCCTCACGTGCCCTATAAGTATCCATGATCTCTAACAATGAAAACATTTTTTTTAACAAAGCTGATAATATTCCACATGTTCCATCTATGTCTTTATGTGTTCGAGCCACTAAGAGGAAAAAAACCACTAAGAGGAAAGAAACCTCTATGTTTTCAAAGACCCTCCTCATTGTTAGAACGAATGAAAATGCAACATGTGATGGTTTTTTTGTTGTCATCCATGCACTAATGAAATTGGTGATGAATTTTTGTGGCATGCATGTATTATCAATACTTACCTCAAGACTTTGCATAACATCTTCTTTATAGACTAAATATTTTCTATATGATTCAATTTGTCATAACACATCATGCAACAGGTGCTTTGATGTCTTCCCATATTTATTCAACATCGGTTATTCAAGTTCATCAAGGCATTTAGCTAATGAATTCACATTGAATTTTGAACCCATTTCCATAAATAGAAGGCTAAGGTGGTAAAATCCCCCGGTTAATGCAACTAGGAGATTCATGACACTACTAATTGTCCTTGCCCTATTATCCATCCTTGCTATATAAGTCTCTACCTTGTCCATCTTGTTGTGAACAATGATTAAGAACGTGCTTGTAGATGCACTCACTAAACCTTGCAAAAAGGTTGTTCTCTATGATTACAACATCTAGAAAATGCTTTCTCATTATCATATTGAAATGGGACTACGATACTTGAGGAAGACTCAAGCTCGCTAGGTCCTTGTTAGCCTTTTTGAATAGTAAATATTATGTATTATTTGAGGGAAACATTTGAGAGGCACCCTTGTTCCATAATTTTGTATTAAATGAGTTACAAGTGGAGATCTATTTCAATTTTGGTCCACAATCATATTAACACAAGCAAATTTTACAATAATATATAATTTTTATTTTTATAATATACTATTACCATTCTTCTCCTTCAAGAAACCTCTCTAAAATTTGTTCCTATAGTGATATAAAGTGATTTTGGGTATGCCAAAATCTTGATACTTCATACCATGCATTTTGACATACATGAAAGGTGTCAAACTTCACATGAATAAAATTTATTTTATTTTACTCTCTTTGTACGATGATACCAAAACGTAATGATAGAGATTTAAGAATAAATCCTCTTGAATTTTCATCCATGCAGTTTAATCCACCCCGCCTTCCTCAATTGTTGAATGACATTGCTCCAATGGGTATTCTAGACAAGCAAACATTTTTTACAACAATGTGGAGGCTTCATCCATCTAAACAAGGATTCACCATTTTCAATAGATATTCAACTTAACTCATTGTTAGGAGATGCACCTGGCCTTCAAAATTTTAAGTGGTTGTAAGGATTTATTGTCACTATTTCACATTAGTGCAATCCATGATCCCTTATCAAGGCATCAACTAGCCCTAGGTCATCAGACTTGGGGACCCCCTTATTTTTTAAACCTTATATATTGGGCATTGTCATTGAATTATACCATATTTTACTTATGTTACTTGTAATGATTTGAAAATTATTTAATGTCTCAGAGAAAATTTATTGTGCCTTGTGAATCACGTAGATGTTTGTCGAGAATACTAAAAGATTGGCTTTCCTTTGTGATTTTGAATATAGCCTTTTAGTCCTTTATGTCGGCCCTTAAGGATTGTTTGATTTCAATTGATGGCTCGCTTTATTGTTTCTTGGTGATAATCCTCCTGTTAGTACCTAGGTCTGTACCTTGGATTGTCTACTTCTAAGAACTTGAGACCCTAAATTTTTAACCTATCCTAAACCTGCCTCAAGGATTTTTATGTAAGACTAGTTTTTATCCTTGATGTTCTGCGGTGTGGTTTTATACTCACTTTATTTATTTTATGTTTTAAATTGGATGATTAGTTAGTAAATCAATTTGAGTTGGCACAAGGTTTGCACAGTGTTTACTTTGTTGTTAGTATTGCAGGTATTGTTCTTGAGTTTAATCCTTTGCATTTGGAGCCAGATTCGCCTTAAGAAAGTTGAGCTGCAAAATAGTTATGTAGTTGCGTTGCAGAATGGTTTGGTAGCTGCGTTGTAGAATGGTTATCTAATTTATCTATCCAATGGTTCAAAAATTGCGCTACAACATTAGACACACAATGCTACAAAACTGAAAGAACAATCAATACTAAACCTGCCTTCGGTCTTGTCAAGTTTCATAAGCAATTACGTGGATATTTTGTGCAATAATGAAATTAGATGGTTTTGTGCTTTGAATGACATGGCCCCTGCAATTGACATAATTATCCACTACAAATTAATAGACCGAGATTATTATTCATTCCCNGAAATCAACCTTGGAATGATTTTCAATCCCAAGGAAAACAATAGTGGACCCACCAAGCTTCACCCATGCATCAGTATTCTGCAACAACACCAATTATATCACCCTTTCTAGGCACATTGAATCTAACAAATTTATCCTAGCTAATTAATGACCCTATTCTACATTTGAACGGGTGGCCAACTGTTAGTACCTCGATTTTCACCCAGGATTGTCTACTTCTAAGAACTTGAGACCCTAAATTTTTAACCTATCCTAAACCTGCCTCAAGGATTTTTATGTAAGACTAGTTTTTATCCTTGATGTTCTGCGGTGTGGTTTTATACTCACTTTATTTATTTTATGTTTTAAATTGGATGATTAGTTAGTAAATCAATTTGAGTTGGCACAAGGTTTGCACAGTGTTTTCTTTGTTGTTAGTTTTGCAGGTATTGTTCTTGAGTTTAATCCTTTGCATTTGGAGCCGGATTCGCCTTAAGAAAGTTGTGCTGCAAAATAGTTATGTAGTTGCGTTGCAGAATGGTTTGGTAGCTGCGTTGTAGAATGGTTATCTAATTTATCTACCCAATGGTTCAAAAATTGCACTACAACATTAGACACACAATGCTACGAAATTGACAGAACAATCAATACTAAACCTTCCTTCGGTCTTGTCAAGTTTCAGAAGTGATTACGTGGATATTTTGTGCAATAATGAAATCAGATGGTTTTGTGCTTTGAATGACACGGCCCCTGCAATTGACATAATTATCCACTACAAATTAATAGACCGAGATTATTATTCATTCCCTACTCAAGTCGGTTATGCTCTGGTGAATGTTTCAATTCTCTGCTATAACGTTGAAGATGTCGTTGAGAAGGAGTGGAAAACTGGTTAGGTATGATCCCATGGGGGGATCTAAATATTAGAAGCCTATCCTGATTTTGGTTTGAATTTCAGACAAGCAGGTTGGTTCCATTTTTGTCAAAAAGTATAGGGACATCAGACCATGGTTGCCCAAGATTTTGCACAGAATTTTGATGGAAAGAATGTCATGGTTATCTAATATTTATAGTTTCATAGAACTCCATAGAAATGGCCTGTGAGCTGCCACAAGTGGTTCAAGTTACAGGGTGGCAATGCTCCAGAACGCAACCGATTTTTACAGGAAAACCACCAAAACCCGGATTGGTGTAGACATACACAACAGACCTGGATGCAAATAGAATATTTTCATATCCTCAAGCTCGTGTAGTGATATATAACTGGAGAAGGAAGGTATGTCACAATTCATCTCTATCATATGCATTTTCTCTTGCATTTGTATGGGATTTCAGCTATGAATCTACCTTTATATTTCCTTAAGAGTTTGTCAAAAATGGTTGCTAGGGCAAGGAAATTACGAGATAGCCAACACGGTTTTTATCACCATGACCTTATTAAGTTGTTAATATTGCAAGAATTAGGGAAATTTAACCATGCGTGGGAGAAGTTCCTGTTATCTTCCAAATTTATAACCCTAGAGAATCTACCATCTTCAAGGGAAGCTATTAATACTTCCTCAACTAAACGGAACCTATAGAGATATGTGATAGTGATGAAATTGGGAGCTCCTCCACAGATCTGAGTGTAAAGAAGGGAGGTAGAGACAAGGCAACTTAGAAACACAGAATAAATACAGGGTCTAAAGACCCTGTAAACAAAAATATGAAATTCTCCTCGTGGGAGGAATCGGGAAACCCTAATCCTGAGCTGGCCAAGGAAGATGTGAAAGAAGGGGAAAATATAGTGATGACCCAAAGAATGAGGGGGGATTTGAGACAGTCAGTTCCTACAAATTCTAATTTACAGGAGGTAAAATATTAATGCAATTTTACAGGTGACAAAGGTCAAGCTAAATGCCAGAATAGAAAACAAGATAATCCTGAGCCATATCCACTCAAGGGTCCACATACTAGAGCAACTAATAAACTCAGGATTAATTACAGAGGCGGGTTTGATCCCCGATTTAAAGGAAAATAAGGTCATCGATCTTAACACTCCTTCAAAGGAAATTTCAAAGAATCCTAGCAAGCTTAAAGATAAAAGTGGGGTTCTAGGTTCTGCATAAGTGGGGAAAAGTTCGAAGACAACCAAAGGAAAAGGGGTAGTACATACCCAAGAATTTTTCGATGAAGAATCAAACTCTTCAATGCAAAAAGAGAGAAAGGTTGCTCAGTTTTTGTCTTGCCTTGAGGAGACTATCAATTCCATCCCTTGTTCTCCCAAAACTGAACCTTTCAGTCCTATTGCATCAGAAAAGGAGGAACAGAAAAAGCCTCACATAGACTGTGCTATTGAAGAAAAGCTTGAAGTTGAATCACAATCTTAAGTACCAAAAGACAACATCCTGCATCAACCCGAAGATAGCCAACACGAGGTTAATCAAAAGATGAGGAAAATTATTAAGAAGCTAAAGGGTATAGTTAAAAAAATCAAACAGAAAAACGAGTTGTTACATGGAAGAGCAGGAAAAGTAAACCTGAAGAGAACCAAACTTATCATTAAATTCAATAAATCACACAGGTTTTCTATAAAATTGAAGAAGATAAATGCAAAGCTTCTCAGGTAGAAAAGGTATTGGAAACAAGAATGTCTCTAGCAGAGGAAGAAAAATATGGAAAGTAATGAGAAATTGGGTATTCTGACGGAACTTGGAACTCATATCCTATAGGATACCATGCAGAATCATGCTCCAGAAACCATATGAAAGCATAATCATGCTCCAAAAACCAAATGAAAGTAGAATCATGGTATACAAGTTGCAGTTTGAACAACTCGAGTTTTTGCAAGCCCGGGAAGTAGCACAATGGAACCATCTGTCAGCATTTTATTTTTAGACTTATCATTACTATTTTCTAAATTTGTATAAATTTTGGCTCAAACTTATTTCCAATAGTATATGTTTTAAAAGATGGACATTAGATAAAGTCCTAAATTTGAGTCATAGTTGATGTGTCCCTAGAAAATAGGATCTCAAAACTGTTTGATGATTTGGATCATCTATTTTGGGTTAAAATTATATATTTAGTAAATTGGTTATCACCGAACCTCTAAAAAAGGATCTAGAGGAAATGATGTATGAATCTATATATTGTAAAACTCAGTTAGAGGTGGAGGTTCGATTTTGGAAAGCTAGTGGAGGTCCTGTAAGTTTTGTAAGCTTATTTTACAGCCTTCTATGAATATCTGAGATTACCTGGATTGTGAACTCATTGTGCGATCTTATCTATTTACTTCTAATTATCTATTTGATTATAGAGTTTTAAATGTGCTGCATAATTCTTAATTATAGAACTAATGGCATGTGCGTTGTAGATGTTTATTGCATGTAGTTTTACTTTGTTTTTACTTAGCTTTTCTAAATACAACAATGTTGTATGATAGAACAATTGTGAATGCATGAAACCTATAGCTTATTGTCTCATGTGTTTACTTATCACTTTATCTTATTGTATGGATACACATGTGGTTCATAGTAAGAATCCTTTGAGTTCATAGGTTATTTATGTTATATAGTGTTCAAATATTATAAATATACCTTCCTTGGCTTGACACTCATTCAACCACTCATAAAGAAAACCAAATGCCCTCAACCATTTTGTTCAAGTGCCATAGCTTTTCCCTGTAGCAGTACGGGTGCAAACCTTAGGGATAACACCTCCCATGATTGAATTTAATCTCATTTTAATTGCACACCCTTTCTTTTTCATAAGAATAATGATGAAAAAATTGTGCACTTCATTGATTTATTGATTTGCATCTTACAGTTTGAAGTGGGTGAAATGATCTTACTTGCCCCAATATCATGATTATGTGTAATTAGTCATGCTTCATTTCCATAGGATTGAAAATGGAAAGCAATCCAGACAATGTTCAACCAATGACCTTTGATGAAAGCATAAGATATGGAAAATTTGAGGATCATTTCCTAGAAAATTCAGAAATTTCATCTCAACCTTCAGGTTCTCAAGATCTATTTTCTATGAACTTTCAGTCTTAGGGATGAACCTGAACTAAACATTTATAAATCAAGGGATATAATTTTCCATCCCTTAGGGTACATTAATCCCCAACATATAACAAATCTAAAAATTAAATATTACAATAGATTTATTACAGTCATAAATTTTCCAACTTAGCTTATATATATTTGTCAAATCACTTAACAAAATCTTCTCACTTCTATGTTAAATCAACATACAAAACCAACACTAGATACTAATTCTCCATGAACTTAGTCCTTCAAGCTAATCACAAGCTAGAATTATCCAGTGCTCTCAAAACCTTAGGTAGGGAAAGCTCAATAAGATATCATCACACCAAGTGTGAAATCCTAGCAACCACCTTATCCTAGTTACGAATCACTCCCAACTAAAGCTTGGTCTCTCTATCAAAGATCCATAACTAACAAGCATACACATCAACAAGTCCTATTTGGCACCTACACTTTCATTACACAAGTGTAAAACAAAAAAACAAGATAGGCTTCCACTATCTTCTCCACACACTTCAAGTAGTACTATGGTTTACAATGCCACAAAACCCTAGTATTCCTATGTCACAATAACCATAAGAGTAAGTGTTCCCTTTGCTTCTCTAGTGTTTCCCCCAAACCCTAGATTCCCTTGTATTCTTTAGAAAACTCTAAATAATGCCTTCATTGCATCAAAACAAGAACCCTACAACACTAGACAAAAATGAAAAATACAATGAAAAAAACAAGTTCACTCTAGCTCTCTCATAGCCAATACATGATGATGAGAATGAATGCATGTACAAACTCTCTCATCAGTTTATATATATGATTGGTGAGGGAGGTAAACAATAATTATATAGTGGGAAAGCTCCACAAATAAGCAACCTAACTAACCACTATATAAGCCCACATGTTAAACACTCCAACTCCAAGTGGCAAATGGGAAGCTCCAAGGTAAGTATGCCCTACATTGAGTAAGGGTTCCTTAATGAAAACCCCATAAGACAAGGTCCAATGATCCTCCTCCTAAGATATTAAATTCTCCAATGCTACCTTCTAATCCATACGCTCCTTTGATTCCACCACAACCCCATGAAAACTCTTCAACCTAAGCATCCTCATGTCAAGGATACGCATCTATCGGGTCTACAAGGATGAGCATGTCAAGGATAAGATATAGAAGAGACCAGATGTGCGTCTTCGGGGTCTACAAACTCAATACAATTAACTGAATTCAATTCTTAGACATGCAAGTACAAAAATGCACATTTAACATTTACCATAATGTAGGTCAACTGAGTTCCCTAGTTTATAAAAGGCATCAATTAGAGGCAGAATGGGGAATCCAACTACTCATTGAAAATATTTGTGTCTCTTCTATGCCTTGTAATTGATGGTTCAATAATATGAGTTTGTGAGATTTAGTTATAGGTTTATGAAGTAGAAATCAAGGGGATTTTGTCAGTGCTCATTTTAATAAATTTTAATCATTTGACAAGTAGTTTTTTGGTTCATTTTTTATTCTTTGGATCAAGATGAAGGTAGTGTGATGAGTATAAAGCCTCAATGATATAGTTTTTTTCCTTAGCATGTCTCAAGGAATATCATTAGAGAAATAGACTTTGCATTGATTTGCCATGTTTTTTGGCGAGTGAAATAAACTTGGATACAACCTGACACCTATTTAAAAGGATCAATTTAGCACATGAGATTTATCATCATCAATAATCAACTTAGAAATGTTTATAACCAAACAATTGTTGGAGTTTTTCTTCAGGTATTGGCATTGTTTGACGAGCAAGAAGGAAAACAACTAGATTGGGAAGCATACTAGCTGCCAAAATCATTGAGTTGAGAAGCCACCAAGACTTTTAACTCAATAGTTTTCCTTAGACATTGAATCAATGAATTTTCCCAAATTAACCGAAGAAAAGGATGAGAAACAACTATTTTTGGCCAAAGAAAAGTCAAATCATTGAGTTTAGAGGCCATATTTACCCCTGAACCCAACAATTTTCCTCACAAGGCCAAATCATTGATTTCATAGACCAAACTAACCTCCAAAACTATGGATATTCCTTATAAGTCCAAATCATTGCATTCAAAGGTCAAGTTGCCTCTTGAACTAATGATTTTATTATTAGCCTCTAAACTCAATGATTGGAAGTTTCTGAAGCATGTTGTTTATTTTTCCTTGTGTAACACATAATCGATAACTAATCATGCAACTTCAAGTCAATCAACAATCTAAAATCTAGACCATGAGAATATGAGAATACTAGGTAGAAATCACTCATTGAAAGGGATATGGTAAGAAGTTCTATAATAAGAAGGGGAAAACACAGGTTTATATTTTTCTTTCTAAAACTAGAATTCATTGTCCTTGGGATGGACGACAATTTAAGAAAGTCAAATATGGTCATAGATTTGTGTACATATTAATTAAATTGTATCTTTGATAGAGTACAAGACCATTAAAGGATAGTATTATTGCTAGTTGTTGATAAACATTTGCAATCTGAATACTCGTTGCTATGGATTATGAAATGAATCTTGTGGTGCATCCTATATAAGAGGCATAAGCCTAAAAATTTACATGGATACTGACACATATTGTTATATCAAATCAAACTAATACCCATTTTTCCAAATGAAGCACAAATCCACCTTGAGAATGACATGATAGTTGAATAGAAATAACAATTCTCACTCATATGGAAACATGAGAAAAAAAGTCTAGAATTTTTTTTATCTATCCATCATATGTAAAAATAATGTTATGTACCACCCACGTGGCGTAAAATAGACATTGAATGGGTGTATTGTTAAGGCACTCCTTGCATAAGGTCACCGATTTGGAATTTCATAGGTATGAACCTTACAAAAAAAATACCATGTAACATGACTTACAACCCATAAATATTAATTTTTTTAAGTTATATTGACATTACACCTAATTTTTTATGGGGAACAACGAGTCATGCAATGTTAAAACCCATGTTCAAAATGCATCCCAAATGAAACTTACACTTGGGATTTAATTCTATGGAACATAATAATAAATTATGTATGCAATGATAGATTCCACATGAACCTTAGTAAGATTTAAGATCCATATCCAAGGTCACAATAGACCATGAATTTTGCATAATAGTTCTTTGGGAAGAGAAATACATGTGCATCTAAGTTAAGAAATAAATGATTATGTTGTCCCACTCACATGTCAATCTTTAACCATATTGATCTTCCACAATCTAAAATGAACCCAAGCATCGAATTAGGTTTCACTTTGAAAATTGGGTTGAGTTCAACATGTAAAATTAATTGGATTTGGTAATAATAATAAAATTTTATTGAGACCACTACAAAA
This sequence comes from Larix sibirica, assembly GCA_004151065.3. NCBI lineage: Eukaryota > Viridiplantae > Streptophyta > Pinopsida > Pinales > Pinaceae > Larix > Larix sibirica. Next base: position 2,185 of record NWUY0300008571.1, on the reverse strand, counting down.
ATATCCCAGACAAAATTCCCATGTTGTTGAATACTTCAAAAGACAATGTTTTGCAAAAAGTCATACTTTGGAAATAACATGATCATAATTAGGTTGGATGTGGACGAAATTTTGATTGTGGTCACCATATATATATATATGCAAAGGTTTATCCATTTATCTCTTCAAAATGTTGAAACAAATGAAAACATATTTTGGCCAAAAGTCAATTGTACGGTATCCAATGGAGATAAATTTTAACATAAACAATATGGAATCTATCTCCATGTGCCCATAAAATTTCAATTTTTTTTTTATCATTTGGTTCTTTTAAAATTACAAAACATAATCCATGTTGAAGGATGCTTTTCTTTCTTTCATATATATATATATAAGGTCCAAAATTTGTTTCATAAACTTGAAATGGTTGATTGAAGACTACCTAAAAATATATTCATTACAAAGTAAAAGTGATAATGTCTTAAAAAATTTAAAACTATATCACTCGACAACAATACTAAATAGAAAATACTAGTAAACATAGATAACTATGCTTATCTTGGGCAAAACCCTGCCCACTATGAACCTCTTGCATACAAATAACCTCATTCCTAGGCCAATGATCATGTGTGGCTTTTTGTTACCCTTCTGAAGTTGCTTCGAACTATTGTAGTGTGTCCTCATATGCCCCTTGCTCCTTAATTGAACCTATTGACATTGGGGTTGGATCAACAAGTGACTATGAGCTCCTTGCAAATCCTAATATTATATTATAGTGCATATCAATGTAATTTGCCATTTTCTCAACTTTATGTTCTACTTCTCAAGATGAATCTCCAGTTATTCCTATTTTTCTACCTACTTCTCCATATGAATTTTGAGGTATTAAATTTCCCAGGACATGCCCTCCAAGTGATTGGAGATATGCCATGAAAATTTCCTAATGCCACTCAGTCCATCAATAGAGTTTCCTCCAAAAATATAATTGTTAGCCATTATAACATGACAACTGAAGATAACTAGTTCCCTTGGATTCTCTATAGAGCCATAATAAGACGCATCTCACCACAACCCTACACAATTTTTTAACAGGGGGACTTTCTATTTGTTGCTCACAAAGACTCAACAAAAATTTCTGAGTAAAACTAAGAAGAGAGGAGGAGGCCCCCTTACCTATAAAGAAGATGCTCTTCTCTTGCCCTATCGCTTTTTTCAAACCAATCATAATCCTTCCAATCGTGAATGCAAACACCACATCCACATTTAGACTTGATGAAGAAACCAACGAATGGAATTCTATAGACCAACCTCTATCGTTGCAATTCAACACTAAGATATGCCCAAATATCCCATCTTCTCATTGTTAATGTTCCATAACTCTAAACATAAATTTCCAATCATGATGTGGTGAAGTCGAATGTGGGAGAGAACCAAGGATATGAGTGGGAGTTGAGGATCCTCCCTTGATCCTCACCTTAGGAGTAATTCTCATTGGCACTTGTGTGACATGCTTGATACCATTTGTGCACATTAATTCATGATCACTCCAAGATATGATGATATTTGTGGTTGATGATATGATATGTTTCATGTTTGAAAATGATATGCTATGGAATCCAAAATTGTTGGGGGGTCCCCCATTTTTGTTTTAGACATACATGTGCATGGCCAAGTTGCTAAGTTTACCAAGGTGTCAGTGATACAATTAATTTATATTCAAACGTGATATAAACAAACAATATTAAAAGAGGATATGAGATCGAGGATTCTTAGCAACATGCGAGATTGATTTGAGTCTATGACCATTCTCGTTTTCTAGCTAGGACCATGATTAAGTAGGAGTCCTTGAAAACCACAATAGACTTAATTTGTTGTGAATAAAAGATACTAATCCCACAATATAGAGTATGAATTTATGGTTGATTATTAGTCATTGTTTCCAAGCCCCAATCATACCTTGCCTCTTGATTTCCTCTGGTTCCATATAGGACCACCCCTTTCACTCCTACCACCCCTATGTTGGAGGGTTTTGAAAAATATTATCGTAATTGATTTGAGGCCTCCTCTTAGCCTTTCCACAAGAAAATGAACCAAGCAAAAGAGGCAACAAAGGGCTAGGTGGAGAATGAAGAAGTGGTAGAGCTAAGGATGGTGATTCAAGCTAGAGATAAGAATCACTATGCATACTTACTAGTATCATCATTGT
>NWUY0300008570.1:28789-41718 GCA_004151065.3 Larix sibirica | reverse complement strand
GTGGGGTACTTACGAATGAAATATGAGATTGTCTCACTATCATAGGCCACTATATGACCATGTTGAATGAGAATGACACCCACAAAGTAGTCCAAAGCATCTGTTTCAATATCAAGAGGTTGTTGCAGATCAGGTAAGGAAAGCACTGGGGATGAGCATAAAGGATGTTTCATATAGTTGAATTATTTCTATTGTGACTTGGTACACCAAAATTTTGCTTTGCAACCACCCTTGGTCACTTGGTTGAGGGGCCATGGAATATGAGAGAATCCCAACATGAACTTGAGATAGAAGTTAGCAAGGCCTAAGAATATATGAAGCTCGGTTAGTGTTGTTGGGGCTAGCCAATCACAAATGAATCGGATCTTGGCTGTATCCACATGCACATCATTCTCATCTACAATGTATATGAGGTATTGGACATTGCTCATTCTGAAAGACCATTTCTCTAAGTTAGCACAGAGCTTGTGTTGCTGCAGAATATGGAGGAACTATTGAATGTGCTACAAGTTTTCTGCCCAAATCTTGATGAAGATGAGTATGTCATCCAGATGATATAAAACCACAAAGGAATTGGTGAAGGGCCACAAGGTGTCGTCCATCAACCTCATCAATTTTATCGCACATTTGTTAAGCGAAAGGGTGTGACCAACCACTCGAAAAGACCTTCTTTAGACATGAAGTTAGTTTTTCATACATTAGTTGATTCTATTGGGACTTGGTGGTAGTCAGAATTTAGATCATTCTTGCTAAAGTAATTGAATCCCTTGAGTTGGTCGAGAGTGTCATCAATTAGGGGAATTTGGTATCGTTTCTTGACTGTGATTATGTTTAGATATATGTAATAAATAAAGAGTCTCCAGGTCCCATATTTCTCATGGGCATGATTGGACTTCTGTAGAGTGAGGAGCTGGGTCAAATGTGCTCCTTTTGGACTAGCTCTTGAATCTGACGCTTGATTTCCTCATTTTTCAACTCGACCACTAATGATGGATTCGAGTGACATCCATCAATGTTGTGTTAGGGGATTTTATGGGACTCACACCACTTCCTAGTGTCTTTATTCTCCTTCCCATGACCCTCCTTTGCTTGCGACTTAGACTGGTTATTATGAGGTTTTCCATCCTTTCTATGTTCTTTTGTTTTGTGAACTAGCAATGCCTTTACCTTGCTTCTATTGTGATGCATCCGCATAACCAAACTCCCATTATTCCTCTACTTTAATTTTTATTTTTTATTTTTACAACATAACAATAAGAAACTCCCTATGATAAGATGACCAAAAAATACTTATCTGTTTGGATGTACCCGTTTATACTCCCAGAACCATAAGCCACTCGAAGTATCATATACCTATCTTGGTGTGTAAGGTATGGAAAGTATTTGGGAACTATAGAACTGTTTGGTCCCTCTCCTGACGTAGTGTGGTCCATCTCATGTATTGGTCCTCATAGTTTATAATAGGATAATATTGTTCCTTAATGACATCCATAAAAGAGGCCCAAGTAGAATTGGCCCCAAATATGTCAGACTCCCCTGTGTATTTTTTCTCATAATAAGTTTCCCACCAAATTTTTACATGGGGGAAAACCTTNAAGGAGCACAAAGGTGATATTTTCCTTATCGAAAAAATTGTGGACAGAGAAATACCCTTCTAGCATATTTAACCATTCTTCCAAAGCATCTACATTTATTTTACCTTCAAATACAAGAATATCAAAATTAGCTTTTACCTTGAAGGGGGAGGCGGCTCCAAAGTGTTCACTTGAAAAATACGCATATGTTGTTGTTATCATCCATCGAAGTATTTGGGAAAATTTATCTATCATCTCATCCCTCTATCGTGCAAGGGATTCATCGAGTAATAACTTAATAGGATCTCCTACTCCCTTGTATCTCTTTTTTTCCATCATGGGAGGTCATCGGTGTTAGTGTAGATGGTATTTTAGAGGCNGATTTGGGAAAAGTTATCTATCATCTCATCCCTCTATCGCGCAAGGGATTCCTCGAGCAACAACTTAATAGGATCTCCTACTCCATTGTATCTCTTTTTTTCCATCATGGGAGGTCATCGGTGTTAGTGTAGATGGTATTTTAGAGGCTCAAGTAGCTTGAGTCCTAACTCCTTTATCCCCGACCGACTCATTCAAGACATGCATAGAGAAACAAAAAAAGAGCAGACTAACCTGATACCATTAATCTAGGTTTATGAGGGAATGAAATGAAATGCATAAATATTTTGAAAACAAAAGGATACAATAATACTCAATTTCTATTAATGAATGAAATATGTAGGAACTATAACAAAATGTAGAGTAAAAAAACTCGGTATAATGGTGGCATCTTACCTCTAAGAAGAGATGTGATAGCTATGAATATTTGCAAGAAGTGAGTTAAAATGAGGCCACAAGGCCTTTTAACATAAAGCATCAATGAGAAAACCCAAAACATCCAAAACCATAACCCTAGAAGATGAAACACCAAAAGGTTTGTGGGCTTCGTTGTGCTTAGTTGATACGTAAACTTCTCGGGGCCGTAACTTTTGGATCTCATTTCCATTTGGGGAGCTTCGTAGGATGTTGAAAAGGTCTAGCCGATAAGTACACATTCTGAATGGCCCAATACACTCCTTGGACAATCTACTGGGAACTATTATGCCCAAAAAATGTTGTTTAGGGCCTCAAAATGGCCCCAAAAGTTTCGGATTCGAAAAACCATAAAAAACTACTGTTATCACTCAGAATCATCCAAATGTCAAGAATCCTAAGTAGCTTTCAAAAAAGAATGAAAATCCTTGTCTTAAGCCCTCGAGTTCTTTGTTGAAGCTTCATAAGTCATATAGGTCCTTGAAGCAATATAAGGAAGGGTTGCGCGATGACTAGCCACTGGAATCTAGGAGCCAAGAGGAGAAGGTGACTGGGTGCCTAATGAAAAAAGGAAACAAAACCAAGGGTGATGACCTAGGGCTAAGGAAGTTAGGAGATAAAAGAGTGCTTGATAAAATCACGAGAAGATCCAAGAGATCATTAACAAAGGGGCCCAACACATTGTCGAGGTGCAAATATGTTAAGAAAAGTGAATGAGCATATCAAGCGTCATCCTAGGATATCAAATATCAGTGGTAAAAGCGCATCATAAATATGCGAGGGAATTAAAAAGTCCCAAGGATCACTTGGCCCAAAACCTTCCAGGGATGCATGGACACTTCCTATTTGTAATGACTCCTCAAAGCCTTCCCCTAAACCGTTTTGCCTCATATCCATTACCACCCTGGTAAACTGGAGTGATTTCTGGATAAGGATCTAAATTGACAAGTAAGGTCTCCATGCAAGAAAATAAAGACGATCAGGAATCCATGTCAACTATCCAAGATCTGACACATGTTAGGTAGGGTCCACTGACACTGCATTCCATCATCTGGGAGTGCCAAATGAATTTTCGCTAGTTTTCCAAATTCAAATGTTATCTAACCTTTAAAAGGATGAAAATTCAAATTTAATTATATTTTGTCTCCATCTAAAAGAATATGAAAGAAACTTGTGGGCATTGGAGTAGTCCAGCCAACACCTATGCACAAAAGCATTAGCACAGCGACAATATTTTACCCTCCATGTAATCCTTGTACTAAAACCTTTATCTATCTTTTACCTTGGTATAAAATGCAAAAGGGTTTTAACCTCGGTATCTCTACCACCTCTGTTATAACCCACCACTTCCAACCAATTTCATCTACACATGGAATCCTCGTCCAAAATTAAGCTTCTGAATCCTTGATTATCTGAAGATGAACACATCTATGACCATGAAGATGACATATTTGATAACATAGTCACTACTTCTGACCTAAATGGAACTATTCGAGAGGCCCAATCCCAAGTTGTTGTTGGCCAAGACCCTTGTCACCTTTGGGAAACCAATTTGGCCCAAACCATTTTCCCTCATATTGTTTATTTCCTAGAATTCATTAATTGGTGCTCAATTCACAATTCGCCCAGTACCATCCTATCTGCAGACTATTCAAAAACATTATGTATTATATAATAGAGGATTCTATTAAAAAGATGTTATGTTTTCCCGATTTCCCAACTTTACAAGTTCTCCATGAAGAAAACCTAGCCACATATTATTAGGAATTGAAACCCCTTGAAAGAAATCATAATCTATCTCGACATATGAAAGAGGGGTATCCAACCCCTACCTCACCTTCTCCTTATGAAACAATGAATTTCTCTAATAATTCAAAGAAATCCATATCCCTAATTTGCACTGCATTAGGGTATGACAGTAACAATACTATAGATGACATTGTTGTAGGTTTTATAAGTTGTAGAACCCATGCTTTCGGGGTCATGCCCCGAAAATCCGACCTATGTAGTTACCTATCTTAATAAATCAATACCCAACTGGAAGAAATCCCTACTGTGGAACAATTCAGATATCCATCCTACCGCTTTTACATCTTTTTTTTATCAAAATTATGTTCATTACAAAATCCTGAACTTGAAGGTCAGAGATGAGGCAAGAAATTAGCTACTTGTTTATGAGTGGAGTAATTTGATCCAAAGAAAGCCTTGCATCACTAATTACAAATATTTTTCAAACAAATTCATGGCCATCACATACACTTTGATGCAAGATGCCTCCCTGCCAAGAATGTTTCCAGAGAATAAGAAGCTCTTGCGATTGAGACCAGATGTGAGGGTAGGAGATTGATTCCTATATGAGAATTATACTATATTAAGAATATATGGTTTTGAAGAGGAGCCATACAAATTACCAACCTTCCTTACACCCAGTGTATTTGCAATGGACTCACACTATATATAGGTTTCTTTCTTATAATCTACATTTTGTACATTTTAAACACTAGAGAACATTTCTACTACCATAAGATATGGGGCCTTTCTGGTAAAAGGAAAAAATGCCTTACAATACATGGAGGAGTTTTTGAAGCAACTCAATCTAGAAAACATAGATAAAGGACCTTATGATCCTCACCAAATTATCTCCAAGATGAGGATTGAAAATAAAATTTCTTCATAGAATTATGTCACTAGGACCGAGTGGGAGAAAATTGCCAATTTGGAAACTTGGGAACAAGTCCTAGCAGCTCAGAACAGTGAAAAGGAGCAGAATATCACATATCCACAACTAGGACATAAAAGAGGGGTTAAAGAGTTCCAAACATATATGGATATTGATGGGGATGATAAAGGACCCCAAAGTAATAAGGAAATAATAAAGGAGGAGATGGGACCGAACAAACATTGGTGGAGAAAGAAGGGAGTAATGAGCTCCCAAAAGAATTGGTTGAATTTTTGGAGAAAGCACCCGTTGAAAATGATGGGCCACCAAACACTTTTACTCACTATCCCTCCATAGAATTTATAGTTCCTTAGATTCAACACAATTCACACTCTGTGGGTTCGGTACCAGTGAAATCAAATCTTCAGACTAAATATTTGAATATAAGAGGAAGAAGTCTAAACATGGTCAAAGATATCATAGGAGAAATGGGAGCATCAGAGAAAATATTAATGACTATGACAAATCACAGAGATGACACTTTCAGAACAACAGTCCTAGAACCTAAAGTTCCTATGCCTTCCGCATTCAGTAGAGCAAATGAATACATAGTAGACCTCAAAAGTTTTGGTGAAATGGATAAAGTATATTTTTACATGCAAGCTAGTGATATGATATGAAAATATGTATTACAATATGCTGCTATTGAAAGGAGGTTGAGGATGGAAATGTAGAAATTTGAACAATGGTTAAAATAAAAAAGGGTAGTTGTCAAAGAAAAGCAAGTGAGTATTAAAGAAATGGAAACGAAAATTTTAGCTTTAGGAATGGATACAGTAGAATTTTCCCATCCCAAATACCTATTGCAACATAAATATAATGAAACTGCCCATCTTAGAAAGAAATTGAAAATGCTTGGAGCACAACTAGTCTAGACCCCTAATTGTTAAAGGTGCAAGAAGAAAAATATAAATTGTATGAAAGCATTAGGAACTTACAAGGATCAGGAAAAGAAATATGAGAAGAAAATAGATGACTTAGAATTGCAAATTTCTTCCTTAAATCTACAGAAGACCTCATTATCTGTTGAGCCTATCCCTATAGTATCATACCCCATAATCCAAGAGATTATTCAACCCATAGGGGAGACAGAGGATATATCAAAGGAGTATGAAAATAAAGCTTCAACAGAACAAGCAGTAGAATAAATGGAAGAAGATACTCCAACTTAGTAAGCAGATAACATGGATAGCACAATTAAAGAGCTGGAGGATAAATCAAGTCAGAAATACAATATGATTGTAGAGTTAGAAAATGAAGTAAATAATAGAGATGACTTGATCAATGCCTTGGAAAATTGAGAGGGGTGATTTAAAGACCCAAGTTGCCAAGTTACAATTGGATATACAAGGAGAAGAGACATTGAGAAGAACCAACCAAGTGTTGTGGCATAAAATAACATAGGAGGTTTTAATAAAATGGGATCACTNAAAATGTTGTTTAGGGCCTCAAAATGGCACCAAAGTTTTCGGATTCGAAAAACCATAAAAAACTACTGTTATCACTCAGAATCATCCAAATGTCAAGAATCCTAAGTAGCTTTCAAAAAAGAATGAAAATCCTTGTCTTAAGCCCTCGAGTTCTTTGTTGAAGCTTCATAAGTCATATAGGTCCTCGAAGCAATATAAGGAAGGGTGGCGCGATGACTAGCCACTGGAATCTAGGAGCCAAGAGGAGAAGGCAACTGGGTGCCTAAAGAAAAAAGGAAACAAAACCAAGGGTGATGACCTAGGGCTAAGGAAGTTAGGAGATAAAAGAGTGCTTGATAAAATCACGAGAAGATCCAAGAGATCATTAACAAAGGGGCCCAACACATTGTCGAGGTGCAAATATGTTAAGAAAAGTGAATGAGCATATCAAGCGTCATCCTAGGATATCAAATATCAGTGGTAAAAGCGCATCATAAATATGCGAGGGAATTAAAAAGTCCCAAGGATCACTTGGCCCAAAACCTTCCAGGGATGCATGGACACTTCCTATTTGTAACGACTCCTCAGAGCCTTCCCCTAAACCGTTTTGCCTCATATCCATTACCACCCTGGTAAACTGGAGTGATTTCTGGATAAGGATCTAAATTGACAAGTAAGGTCTCCATGCAAGAAAATAAAGACGATCAGGAATCCATGTCAACTATCCAAGATCTGACACATGTTAGGTAGGGTCCACTGACACTGCATTCCATCATCTGGGAGTGCCAAATGAATTTTCGCTAGTTTTCCAAATTCAAATGTTATCTAACCTTTAAAAGGATGAAAATTCAAATTTAATTATATTTTGTCTCCATCTAAAAGAATATGAAAGAAACTTGTGGGCATTGGAGTAGTCCAGCCAACACCTATGCACAAAAGCATTAGCACAGCGACAATATTTTACCCTCCATGTAATCCTTGTACTGAAACCTTTATCTATCTTTTACCTTGGTATAAAATGCAAAAGGGTTTTAACCTCGGTATCTCTACCACCTCTGTTATAACCCACCACTTCCAACCAATTTCATCTACACATGGAATCCTCGTCCAAAATTAAGCTTCTGAATCCTTGATTATCTGAAGATGAACACATCTATGACCATGAAGATGACATATTTGATAACATAGTCACTACTTCTGACCTAAATGGAACTATTCGAGAGGCCCAATCCCAAGTTGTTGTTGGCCAAGACCCTTGTCACCTTTGGGAAACCAATTTGGCCCAAACCATTTTCCCTCATATTGTTTATTTCCTAGAATTCATTAATTGGTGCTCAATTCACAATTCGCCCAGTACCATCCTATCTGCAGACTATTCAAAAACATTATGTATTATATAATAGAGGATTCTATTAAAAAGATGTTATGTTTTCCCGATTTCCCAACTTTACAAGTTCTCCATGAAGAAAACCTAGCCACATATTATTAGGAATTGAAACCCCTTGAAAGAAATCATAATCTATCTCGACATATGAAAGAGGGGTATCCAACCCCTACCTCACCTTCTCCTTATGAAACAATGAATTTCTCTAATAATTCAAAGAAATCCATATCCCTAATTTGCACTGCATTAGGGTATGACAGTAACAATACTATAGATGACATTGTTGTAGGTTTTATAAGTTGTAGAACCCATGCTTTCGGGGTCATGCCCCGAAAATCCGACCTATGTAGTTACCTATCTTAATAAATCAATACCCAACTGGAAGAAATCCCTACTGTGGAACAATTCAGATATCCATCCTACCGCTTTTACATCTTTTTTTTATCAAAATTATGTTCATTACAAAATCCTGAACTTGAAGGTCAGAGATGAGGCAAGAAATTAGCTACTTGTTTATGAGTGGAGTAATTTGATCCAAAGAAAGCCTTGCATCACTAATTACAAATATTTTTCAAACAAATTCATGGCCATCACATACACTTTGATGCAAGATGCCTCCCTGCCAAGAATGTTTCCAGAGAATAAGAAGCTCTTGCGATTGAGACCAGATGTGAGGGTAGGAGATTGATTCCTATATGAGAATTATACTATATTAAGAATATATGGTTTTGAAGAGGAGCCATACAAATTACCAACCTTCCTTACACCCAGTGTATTTGCAATGGACTCACACTATATATAGGTTTCTTTCTTATAATCTACATTTTGTACATTTTAAACACTAGAGAACATTTCTACTACCATAAGATATGGGGCCTTTCTGGTAAAAGGAAAAAATGCCTTACAATACATGGAGGAGTTTTTGAAGCAACTCAATCTAGAAAACATAGATAAAGGACCTTATGATCCTCACCAAATTATCTCCAAGATGAGGATTGAAAATAAAATTTCTTCATAGAATTATGTCACTAGGACCGAGTGGGAGAAAATTGCCAATTTGGAAACTTGGGAACAAGTCCTAGCAGCTCAGAACAGTGAAAAGGAGCAGAATATCACATATCCACAACTAGGACATAAAAGAGGGGTTAAAGAGTTCCAAACATATATGGATATTGATGGGGATGATAAAGGACCCCAAAGTAATAAGGAAATAATAAAGGAGGAGATGGGACCGAACAAACATTGGTGGAGAAAGAAGGGAGTAATGAGATCCCAAAAGAATTGGTTGAATTTTTGGAGAAAGCACCCGTTGAAAATGATGGGCCACCAAACACTTTTACTCACTATCCCTCCATAGAATTTATAGTTCCTTAGATTCAACACAATTCACACTCTGTGGGTTCGGTACCAGTGAAATCAAATCTTCAGACTAAATATTTGAATATAAGAGGAAGAAGTCTAAACATGGTCAAAGATATCATAGGAGAAATGGGAGCATCAGAGAAAATATTAATGACTATGACAAATCACAGAGATGACACTTTCAGAACAACAGTCCTAGAACCTAAAGTTCCTATGCCTTCCGCATTCAGTAGAGCAAATGAATACATAGTAGACCTCAAAAGTTTTGGTGAAATGGATAAAGTATATTTTTACATGCAAGCTAGTGATATGATATGAAAATATGTATTACAATATGCTGCTATTGAAAGGAGGTTGAGGATGGAAATGTAGAAATTTGAACAATGGTTAAAATAAAAAAGGGTAGTTGTCAAAGAAAAGCAAGTGAGTATTAAAGAAATGGAAACGAAAATTTTAGCTTTAGGAATGGATATAGTAGAATTTTCCCATCCCAAATACCTATTGCAACATAAATATAATGAAACTGCCCATCTTAGAAAGAAATTGAAAATGCTTGGAGCACAACTAGTCTAGACCCCTAATTGTTAAAGGTGCAAGAAGAAAAATATAAATTGTATGAAAGCATTAGGAACTTACAAGGATCAGGAAAAGAAATATGAGAAGAAAATAGATGACTTAGAATTGCAAATTTCTTCCTTAAATCTACAGAAGACCTCATTATCTGTTGAGCCTATCCCTATAGTATCATACCCCATAATCCAAGAGATTATTCAACCCATAGGGGAGACAGAGGATATATCAAAGGAGTATGAAAATAAAGCTTCAACAGAACAAGCAGTAGAATAAATGGAAGAAGATACTCCAACTTAGTAAGTAGATAACATGGATAGCACAATTAAAGAGCTGGAGGATAAATCAAGTCAGAAATACAATATGATTGTAGAGTTAGAAAATGAAGTAAATAATAGAGATGACTTGATCAATGCCTTGGAAAATTGAGAGGGGTGATTTAAAGACCCAAGTTGCCAAGTTACAATTGGATATACAAGGAGAAGAGACATTGAGAAGAACCAACCAAGTGTTGTGGCATAAAATAACATAGGAGGTTTTAATAAAATGGGATCACTATGATGTGATCCAATATGAATTTGATATGGCCAAAAAAAATTAAGAAGAAGTAATGAAAGTAGAGAAGGATCTTGGGAAGATACCAAAGGAAAGTATAAATAATTGACTACTTGAATAGTAGAACAAAAATACAATTAGAAGAGCTACAGATTTCAAACAAAAATCACTTAATAAAGTTAGAAAATCAAATGATCACAAATAAAACATTGATGAAGAGAACTCATAGTAGAATAAAGGCCCTCACTAAAGGAGTGTCTGATTTGAAAGGTATTTTCAATGGTGTCATCAAATTAGGCTTGCCACATCCATGGGATGGAAATGGGGAAATGTATAAGAGAGAAGAATATAAGGAAAAGTTGATGGAAAAGAAGAATGAAGTAGTACAATTTGATGTACTAGAAGGATAAATAAGTGGATATGAAGTGTTTTATAGGCTAAAAACTAAGTTTGGTATCTGTATCATTCTTAATAACATGCTAAGAAAGATGAAGCCTATATCATATGAGAAAACAAGTAATGTTGAGATAGCATTAGAGGCCCTAAAATCACATCATTATCCTATAGATAAAGATTGGAATTCAATATCTAAGTATCACAAAATCATTTTTCCACCCCAAGGGAAGCCATCAAGACAGTCCTTAGGACAAACATCAGGCCAAACACTGGGACAGTAAGTAGGGAAACCAACTCCTCAAGCCTTTATGCCACCAGGAGGACATTCAAATGTCAAGATGATGCATCGGTTTCTAGGGAAGACATCTGTCAGAACAATTGGGAATCCAAGTGGAGCAACACGTGGGAAGACAAGTGGAAAGCAAGCTCCCCCTCCAAATCATAAAAAGGGAAAAGGGGCGAGTAAGAAAAATTAGTAAGAAGATGGTGAAAAGTTGTAAGCAATATAGTGAAAAGTTGACAATTACATAATTAAATATGGTTAAAAATGAGTTATGAGTAATAGAAAGAAGTTACAACTTCTGAGGCTATAAAAAGACCATTTAGCTCAATAATTGGGGTTGGCATGTTTTGGAATTTCTCTAGATTTGATGCTCAAGTTCGTTGTATTGTCTGTATGTAAGAATTGTTTCTAAGATAAATATTTTGGAATGTATCATAGATGTTTTCCTCTATAATCGTTTTTCCCTCATGTGTTTCCATATCTAATTCCATATTCTGTGTACCTTTCTTGAGAGATAGATAAAAGCTTGAGAAGCATCTTCTCAGATACATGTATCAGTGATATGAATATATAATAGAATGTTGATATTGAATTTGAGATTTCATCATGTATGACCTTTGTTTCAGTCTTATGATGTCTTGATGTGATTTAATAATAGTTGATTTTTTCTTATATTTTATGTCATGAATGTATGTCCATGTTTCCAATTGAATTAAACAAGAACTCAAGAATAGTTTTTGTTTTGTATTAAACTGCTGAATTGATTTTTATAAAATCTCAATAAGTTTTGCTTCCATTGAGTGTGAGAGATTTGTTCTCCAAGAACCTATTCCATCTATAAATTTGTCTTTCCTGCTAAAATTCACCTTCATATATACCATCAATGTTGAATGCACTCCATAAGATTCCTCTTAAATAATTTTATGCATCCAAGATAGTTCATAATTGTTTACCTGCAAATAGATTTAAGAAAATTCATATTCATATCTCATTACAACATATTTATCTCTAAATATTTAAATTTGAGCCTCATCATGTCCTGGTATGTACTAAATTCAGCCTAGGACATCTCATGGGATAACATGAAAATGGCGTTGTTGTCGGGGACAAAGAATTTGAAATTAATTTTCCATGGGAGCAAAAAGGATAAAAGATTTTATTCCAAATCGATGAGTGTGGATCATACATTTGGTTGAAGTTTCACCTAATGACTCCACTAACAAGAAGATGACTTCTAGAAAAAGGAACACCAGAGAAAATCCAACGTCACAAGAATTCTTGAGCCTGTAAGATTCAATAAATCCTTGGAGGAATTTGTCTGTACTAATCAAAATACTAAGGAGAAAGGTATTCCACATATAAATTCTTATTCAGTTTCTTATTTCATATCAAAATGAAGAAACATTTGAAGCTGCTAATATTCAAGAAATTCTCATCCCTACTCCTAGAACTCCAATTAATCATGTGTTGGAGCCTAACATTTCTCCCTTATCTACGCCTTCTAGTTCCTCTCATCCTTTATAACTTGATTCGAGACCTCAGAGAACTCATATAACTCCTGAGGCTAGGAACATTATATTACAACATTTAATGCCCAATGCAGGAAGAGGAGGTGGGACACCACCACTACTTATGAACCCATGGGTAGCTGATAGTATGGCCCATTGAATCTCCCTAACAATCTCCATGATCTACCTGAAAGCTATTTGAAATTATTGCCTAAATATGATGGAGAAAGGGATACCATAGTTGAAGAGCATATGGAAATTTTTCAAGACTTCATTAATAGCCTGTACATCAAGCATGATGATGTGTTCATGAGACTTGTTTTCCAGAATTTAGAAGGAGAGGCTAGGAATTGGTTTAGATCCCTTCCAACAACTTC
>NWUY0300008564.1:45388-55460 GCA_004151065.3 Larix sibirica | reverse complement strand
TACTTTGATAGGTTGTATAAAATAAATATTTTTTTCCAAAAAATCATAATTCTATTATATTAAGAACAGCTTTAAACCTTACAAGTATTTAGCTTTGTATCACATCTTAAATATTGTTTAAACGATATTACATATCTTCTATGATGCAACTTATAGTCTTCTATAAACTATCATTTTGTGAATACTGAATAAAGCTTCAAAACTGTAGTAGGCAGGCCAATACATAGCATATAGTGAGATCAAATAAACTCATATAGGCTCCCATGTAGACATGGGAGCCTATACGAGTATAAAATGGGAGCCTATATGTAGACATGAGAACTAAGTTCGATAAAATAAGTTATATGTAGACATGAGAACTAAGTTGGATAAAATAAGTAGCATGTTATACGGTATTAAATCATTTTAAAATATTTATAAAATTTATGTAATATACAATGTAATTAATTTTTAATTTATATTTTATTTTAAAAAGTTATAAATTATTATATTTTAATTCGAGTATTTGGAACAAATTAAGTTTATAAAAAAATTATAGAAAAGCAAAAAGAAGTATTTTTACAAAATACATAGTTTGAAAGAATATTATAAATAATATAAAATAATTAATATATATATATATATATAAACTTAGATCAATTTAGTAAGAAGTTTCCATAGTCCGTGTGGTTTGGACCAACCAATCAATCATTGATTCAATGGAGATAAAAATCTTAGGTCCCACACAACAACATCTCCATAGTAAACTTGGTGTCACCGTTCCCTCTCATCTATACAAAATGTATTGTTTCATTTCGATGCCATCATTCTCCTTCCCTTCCACATCAAAGTTGTCATCATGTTACTACAAAGAAAGGTATTTAGTTATGTGGAAAATAAGATATGAATAACATATATATTAAAATTTAAATTAAAATATATATTAATATTATATTAAATTTAAATTTAAATTAAATTAAATTAAATTAAAATTAAAATTATATATATATATATATTTTACACATTTATAAATAAAAAACTCTAACCAAATCACTCCACCCAATAAAAAATTGTCTCTGCGTATAACCTTATAGAGAATGATATTTATGACTTCCGCAAACAACTGAATTGTTTTAATTAAAGATCTGCCCAAAAGCCTCGGCGTTAGTATTACACCATTCCTTGGCTTTGCAACCCGAAGAACTCGATATAGTTTGATTGTCCTACCCGAAGAACAATTAAAATTCAAATATAAATCTGTGGAGTCTTGATTGTGCAAGATGATGGCTTCTTAGAAGCGGGAGATATTTCATTAAAGTGGTAAGTTAATTATTTTTTAACAAAAATCTATATTTGAATATGAAATCAGGTAGGTTTTAATTGTTTTTTCTTTGTAGATTAACTCCAAAATGAACAACGATTTGGCTGCTGCGAAGCCTGGCTGGTTTAAAGAAAACTGAACAGCGGGTGGGCAGGCAGAATGCGGCTGCTAATCCGGTTTAAGGAAAACCCAACGACGGGAAGGTAGAATAGCGGTTGCGAAGTTGATGGACAACCGAGCGACGAACCTACAAATCTTCAAGTTGAAACACGTGGCTGTTTTTTATTAGTTCGGAAGACTAGGAATCTAGAATAGTGTCCAGAGATGATATTTCATAGATATGGAATGGAAAAGCAAGTTGTGATTGATGATATAAATGAAGATTAATAGTATATATTTAATTGTGTCTAAGAGGTGTATTCTACAGCTTAGTAGGGGGGAGATGTGTAAAGTTCCTTCCGTGTTTATTTTGGAACTCACACGTGTCTTTTTAAAAAATAATAAAATATTATAAAAAATAACATGTCGGCTATTTAAAACATTTATAATGGCATATATATAAAAACTACACAANTTTTAAATTTAGTTACTTTTTTAATATATATATATATATATATATATATAAATCGTGTCCTTTGTGTCCTGATTCTAGGGGTCACTGTGTCTGTGTCGAACACTCATATTTTCGTGTCCTTCGTGCCCCATGTCATCATTCAAATGACTTAGATGCAATGGTTTATACCATAAACTCACAAGGTTGTGCGTACGTTCAATACCTTTGAAGGTCACCATTCAAATGCATCTTGAGGCACTCTACACAATATTTTACACCGTAGCTCTTTTGTTTAGGTATCTACTTGCACCACCAAAATCTAGTGGGAACATATCAATTTTCATGAGTTAGTAAATAACATATACTTTTTGTTTCTTTCTACTCAATGCATCTTTTGAATAACTCACATATAGTTTGATTTCATGAATGAGTCTCTCACCACTACTTCACACACCCTCATTCTGGGTAACTATATACACATTATAGTTCTTTTGGCACAAGGATCCGCTGATATCCCTCTTGATTTTCAGATACCTTCCAAGTAGAAACCAAACTGTCGTTTTCCTAGTCTTCCATTTCCATACTTAGATGGTGCTTGACGGCTCTCGCGTCGTTGTTTATTGCCCTTGCATCTTGCTACATCATTTTGTTGTATGCATACTACTCTTGTATTATTTTTCTAGTACATATGTGGAACCATCGATTAACAATTTAAAATAAACAATTGGCATTCCTTCAAGAGCCTTTCGAATTCCCTTGCGACTAAGCCAGTGAACCATTCACAGGTATGTTGTTAAATATCATTGTCGAGCTAAAAGAAATTTAATTCCTTGTGAGGAAAACCCTAACTAATGCTCACGGTCGCTCAGAGTGTGCGTAGCCAATAGAGCATGGCCAGCTGGAGACTTTCCTTAGTTTATGGTAATCACCGATAGGGTACATATGCCATTGTATATATAGCATAGTAGCATAATTTGATACTTGGCTAATTCATTAAGCATTGGTTAATTAGTTCAAAATCCTTCAGACTCAATTGTGAGTAGTAGTAAATAATTTTTTACTTTCTTTTTAAGATAATTATTAATAATAATATCTCTTTCACACTCATCACATCCGATCTTGTTATATATATATATATTTTAAATATTTTATCTAATCACATGATTTAGAGCTTTATTTGGCCTCCTTTCGAGACGCTCATATTCTGTAGCGTACATATTAGACATATGTCAAGGCTGGTAACATTGTGCATGTCCAGCTGCTGAATGTTCATGGCAATGTGCTGGCGTTATTGACTAACAATGACAGTGTGCTCGACGCCTTTGCCCTTACTACCTCCTCTGCTACTATATGTTGCTTGAAACCCTCTGCGATAGAAGCCCAGGGAAATCTGTGATGTCTTCCATGAGCATGAGTTTGGATGCTTCAAACCCTCTGCGATAGAAGCGAAATCTGTGAGGTCTTCCATGAGCATGAGTTTGGATGGTGTACAATTAGTTGCATGATGTTGAATGCCTTATTTAAATGGGATTTATGTATTGAATGGGGAGTGCATGATGTTTTAAATAAATGCGACTTATATGCCGAATGTTAAGGGTGTATGCTATTTACGGAATACATTCTTCACATGGATATGTTTAATGTGGGGGTCCATTAAAACAAAGAAAAATGTATGGTGCATTGTTGAATGCATTAGGTTATTAATCAAGGGCGTTTTATATGCATATGCTTGTCTATATTAATGCCTCGCAATCTTATATATAAAGACTCGATTCATGTTAATATATTATGATAAATATATAATGAGTGGGGATATTAATGCTTGTCATTTTACATAATGATTTAATTCATGGGAAGGTATTATGTCATTATATAACAAATTGAGTATGCCAATGCATTGGGTTTTTATATATAAATGAATTGTATAGATGAAACAAGGTTAAGGCCATGTTGAAGGTTGATAAGTTTTATATGTGGATACATAAATCCGTAGGTCTATTGAATGAACGAGTTTATGGAATGCTAAATGTATTTAAATAAATGAGCTAGCATATAAATGGGTTATATATATATATAATTCAAAAGTCAAGGAGTGACGTGGGATGCATTAGGTTTTTATATAAATGAATTGATTTATATTTGTACATAGTGAATCAAATTATGTAGGGTACGTATCTTATCTCGTGAATTGATCTATGTTCATGTATTGAGAACTTCCGTATGACGAAATCATATGTTGATCAATTGATGAGTGAAAATAATTACTAGGCTTTGACATGAATGAGTTCTATGGGTTTTCCAAGATTGTAAACGCCTTGGAGAATACTAAATGTATGTAGTCAGAGATGAACAAGTAATAACACCTAGGGACGACGTGGTCACAATTAATTCGTTAAAAGGATTATTATGTGTAGTGATTTATTTGTCGTGTATGCTATAGATGCTTAAGGATTATTATATTTATTTCCCTAATATGATTTTCATGTGTAATTTAATGGTTAAAAGATTGTTATGTATAGTATAGTGATTTATTTGTCAGGTATGTTCCCTACTAATTAAATGGAGGAGATTTTAAATTGCTATTAGATTTCTTGCTTGGAAAAAAAGGGCTTTCATATAATAAACTTATATAGCCATGAAAGGGAATTCATTTAAGAAAGGATATATGTGAGTTAGATATATATCGAACTAAAATGTTATGTAAAGGAGAGAACTTTAAAAGGGTATTTTAGTTTCTCAAGATGTGCTATATGGGGAAATTTGCTATATTTAGAAGTTTCTATTTATGGAGAATGAGCATATATGAATTCCCATTATGGAAGAGTGTTTGTACTTGAATTTTGGTGATGATTAGAGAAGGAGCAAATTTAGGTTAAAATTAGGGTTCTATTTTTAGAAAATTCTATACATGGATTGGTTCATGTGGTGATGGAGATAAGATATAATAATATAATCCTATAAATATACAACGAATGACCACAAAAGTAGGTCAATGGGAGCGTTGCATACAAGGTGAAAGTGCAAAAATGGTGCTTAAATAAAGAGACAAAATGTAAAGGGAAGCATTGAACTAGGCTAAGACAAGATATAGAGGTTGTAATGATATCATGAATTCAAATTTCGAGGAAGAAATAATACGACAAGGGAACCAAGATCGAGGTTATTTTAAAATTTTCCTACATAGCCATGATGAGAAGACAAGTGGACACATACATTTGGTTAATTTACTAAATGACAGGAAATTGATAAATTTTAACTGACAAGACACCAAAAGACTCTTTTGGTTGAGAATTCTATAGACAATCAAGAGGGTCAAACGGACTTGGAATATGGAGAACAAGATATCGAGGTGAACAACATGATGACATGATCGCAATGACACTAATTTCGCAACATGACGATGCCTCTAACAAAAATGAAAAAACTACAAACTTGACTTAACGATGATAGGGTAATGGTGAAAATGCAATTGGAAAACTTGTCGAAAGGGACAAATGAGGACAACTTTTGTAAACTGAGGTATGGAGATGATCAACACAACCAACTTAACGCAATGATCCTAACCACCTGACATGGTGAACCTAAATGAAAGAATGACTAGTCCCTAAGAAAAGACACGATAAGACTATGATGACACACATTATGTGACTTGGAAAGTATGCCGAATAGGTCATTTAATAATAGGAATGATGAAATGAGCTAAGGATAAGATTTTCTCCTTGACCTGGACATGGTTGTGTTGACAAAATGACTAGGCGGTTAAATTTAATATGTTCGTTCAAGTCGCTAAGACCTGACACCTAAGGATCATATTTATGACAATAATAAAGAGGAACACTATGTATAATGACATGGACACAGAATATAAATGAGCTGATGATATTGCGTCAGTACATATATATAATGGATGATTAGAGTTTTACGTTAAATTACTGATGAATTTTCTTGAAGAGGGGGTGTATGTAACACCCCACTATAACTAGGCTCATGTGCATTATTATGCTTGAAGGCATTTTCCACCTTCACTTATATGAGAAACTAGCTAAGTGTTCATTATTTTGGATAAAGATCCGTTATTTGGTACATGTCATCTCCGGAGATGGCATAGTGGTCGCTCCATCCAAGATTGAGGCAATCTTGGAGTGGTCAGTGCTAATGAATGTTCATGAGGTGTAGAGCTTCATGGGATTAGCATATTATTACCGCAGATTTGTAGAAGGGGTTTTCAAAGATTGTGGACCCTATCATTCAATTCCAAAAGAAGAAGAACAAGTTTTTATGGTACAAATGTTCTGAGAAACAGTTTTCGAAACATAAGTAGTTGTTGACAACAAACCCGATACTAAAAGTATCAGACATGGATGAGGACTTTTTAGTTTGTACAAATGCATCGAAGGAAATCCTTGGACGGGTATTGATGCAGGAAGATAGTCTGATTGCGTATGCTTCCATAAAACTGAGACAACATAAGGACAACTATGCATTGCTTGACTTAGAACTTGCAACTATAGTTTATGCATTGAGGTTATGGAGACACTACTTGGTCAAGAGAAAATTTGAACTAAGGACATATCACCATGGGATGCAGTATATTTTTACCCAGAGTAACCTCAATGCAAGGAATAAGAGGTGGTAAGTGATGAATCTGAGTGAGTATGATTTTGAAATCTCATACATCAAGGGGGCGATGATCAAGGTAGCATATCCCTTGAGTTGGTGACCTCGCATCTTCTTCGTATCACCACTAAAGGAAAATCTGCATGAGAAGATACTAAATTTACAACGAGAGGAGAGTTGCTATCGAGAATTCAAGACAAAAATTGAAAATGGAACCATGGAGGATCCTAAGTATGCAGATTATGCACTGGAAGATGATGGGTTGTTCTGGTACAACCAATGCATATATGTTCCAGTGAACGAAGAAGTTCAAAGTTTCATCCTATCTATATCCCATAGAGCAGCATATATGCCCCATCCAGGGGTTAAAAAGATGTACGTGGATATGAACCTATTGTTTTTCTAGCACGGGATGAAGAAGAGTGTTGTGGATTATGTGGCAATGTTCCTTGAATGCCAGCTAGTGAAGGTTGAGCATCACCATCCAGCAGGACTATTGCAACCTCATGCATCCGAAAGTCAAAATTGGAGGTGATATTGATGGATTTTACTGTTGGATTACACATGACCTCTAGGAGGAATGATTCCATCTTTGTTTTGGTGGACACATTGACCAATATTTCACACTTTATCCCGATCAAGGCTACATACCAAGTGCCTAAGATAACACGGGCCTTCGTAAACAAGGTAGTGCAACTGCATGGAATACCTTAGAAGATCATTTATGACAGGGGGTCATTATTTACTGTGAGATTATTGACAAATTTTTAGGAATCATTAGGTACAAAACTGAACTTTAGCACCAAATACCATCCCGAGATGAATGGTCAGACCGAGAGGGTCAACCAGGTTTTGAAGGATATGTTGCACATGTATGTGATGGATCGACATAGTCATTGGGAGGAATATCTATCATTGGTAGAATTCGCTTACAACAACAATTATCATATCTTGATACAGATGGCACCGTTTGAGTTTCTCTATAGTAGGCCTTGTCGGACACCCTTGATTTGGGATCATCTTGAGGAAAGAGTCCTTGTGGGTCCATATATGATCCAACAGATGGAAGAGTCGATGCAATCCATTCATGAACAAATGAAAGAGGCCCAATGTTGACAAAAATTTATGATGATACACATTGGACTGATAGGAGCTATGAGATTAAGGATAGAGTGTCGTTGTGGGTGAGTCTGCAAAAGAGTTCTATCAATTTTTTGCAAATTTCCACCATAGTTGTGGGACCATTAGAGATCAGTGTGTGATTGGATTCGGTTAATTAAAGTCTTGTTTTTCCATCATCACTCAGTAGGGTGCATGATGTTTCCATGTTTCTGTTTTGCAACATTATATGTTAGATCCATCTCACATCGTTGACTTGAGCAATTTGCAAATATTAGACAGCGAAGCATTAGTGGTTGAGCCAATTAGTATTCTAAAGTGACAAACTCTACAACTTCAGCATGGATTAGTCGATAAGGTCAAGGTACTAAGGGATAGTTATAGTCCTAGTTTTGTGACCTAGGAGGACAAATTGGAGATGCATGGACAATTTCCTTATCTATTTTAGAACTCTGAGATGGATTTTCCTAAAGTGGGGATGTATGTCTAGTGCCATGTTTTGTCATTGAATTTTGACATCAATTACGGCATTATTATTTGAGGGAATTTGGTTGCCAATTACCTAGTTATGTGTGGATTCAGAACTAGATTATATGTCATCTTAGTATTTGAGGTCATTCAGTTTCGAATGGCCCAACCATGTGTGGAACTGGTATTTAATTATTAAGGACAATTGCTTGGAAACTATATATTGTGCTACTGATGATCAATCTGTCTGATTCTATTATGATTTCAGTAGTGACTGAAAGTTTATGTGATGTTGATATGATTTCGGTAGTGAATGAAATGTTATGTGATTTTGATATGATTTTAGTAGTGACCGAAATTTTATGTGATTTTGTTACGATTTCGATAGTGATCGAAATGCTTATGCGATTCTGTCATGATTTTTATAGTGATCGAATATATATATGTAAAATGTAAAATAATTTCAATGGTGATTGAATGTTTATAATTGCTTATGATTATATCTAGCATGTATTATGATGGGTAGATAAGTGTGGAAGGAAAGATAGGTACATGTTCCATAATGATGGCGTCGATACCACATGGACTACGGACTAAGTCAGGTATCATTGACAGATGATGTCAATCTAATATATATGTTATATTATGAATTTTCTTTAAAATATTTTATGTTCACGATGTTTATCTGCACGTGATGGATTGCAATTGACAATTGGTCCACATCAAGTAACATGGTTGAATTGAGATATGATGAAAGTCTAGCATTGTCCATGCAATGAGTTAGGAAAGAGGGAGAGAGGCTCTTTCTCACTAGTTGCATGTTGTTGTGAGGTAGGCCACATATTCAGTCACTCACGAGGAATTTATTAGGGTGCATGCAATAAGGATACATCGTTAATCCCGAAGAACCACCAGACCCTCAAAAAGGTCAGTGGAATTGAGTTAACAACATCTCAGTTGTCCTACCAAGTCCCCACCATAGGGGCAGTATTTGAAGGGCATGTGCGGAGCATGGAACCATTGATATCCCCACAAAAAAGAGAAAATCAACCATTAAATTAAACTATTAATGGAGGCAATAAGAATATTTCTAAAATATTTAGAAATAAAATTTTGTTAATTTTACGTGAATGAAATACCAAGTTAATTAATTTTAATTATGAAGATGTGAAAAATGAAAAGTGAGCAAAATAACAATTTGTAAAATAAAAATTAAAAAGATTGAAGAAATCATTAAATGAGGAAATCAAGGAACTCAACTAAAGTAAATTTTAGTTAAAATAAAACAATTAGAAAAACAAAGAGAACTGAGATTAGGTGGGTGAATAAGAAATTAAAATAATTTGAAAATGATTGCATGGATGCAATAAGGGCTTTCGAAGAGTTATAAAGAGAGGGAGAGGGAATGAGGCTCTCATCTCTTTGTACCCTAGTGCTTGACGGTAGAGGCTCTTCCACACTTTTGAGGTGCATGTTGAAGGTTGTGGTTTACTTTGGTACTAGACGGGTTTGGATCCCTATAGTAGTATCCTGCGTTCTGAATTTTTTGGTAGCTTTTGATTTGTTGACCCCATCGTGGCTCTGGGGTACCAGTGGAAGAAGAGTACCCATTGGATATGGTAGGGTGGATTCCAGTGGGCCTTTAGTGACTAGAAAATTGTCAAAGGAGCTTGCGGAGGATCATTGGCATTTACTTCAAACTCCGGTGACTTGCTATATTTAACAGGTTGGTACTTTAATAATTGAATTTTTGTGTATCTTCTATTTCATTAAGTTAATGGTTAATGACTATTATACTCTGATATATTATTATATATGTTGATATATTGAAGATGCATTGTAGATCTATGCATTCAGTATGAAAAAGAAAAAAAAGTTATGCTGCTTAAAATTTAGATCTATCTCTTATTACTGAAAGAATGTTGTGCATATGTACATGTTTATTGGGTAGTTTAGCAGGGACCCTAGAAGGGTCCCTACACTTCAGCTCTTCTAATATGTTCCACAAGTTATTT
>NWUY0300008563.1:75929-86527 GCA_004151065.3 Larix sibirica | reverse complement strand
ATAATTATTTTACACTTTATAATTTTAAAAATAAATCACAACAACGAAATTCAATTCGAGATTCCATTTGTTGGCTTTTCAAATAAAAATAATAAACAACAACCCAAAATTAATATTTGACATTCCAGCCATTAATGAAAAAGTTTTATAAGAGTCATTTTTCCTTTTAGAGAATAACTTTATGTTAATAATATGGATTTATATTTTCAATATATAAATATTATAAGTAATCATTCCTGTAGAGCCATTTACATATAATTATATTTTTAATTTAGGAAGTTTGGCTAGTTCCTCCATTTTGTTACAAAGAAAGTAGTTATTTTATTCATTAAGCTAAATCAATTTAAATAACTACATACAGTTTGAATATAAATGCTTTCGCTAAACCTTTCTTGTTAACGTGTTCCTTATAACACATACAGTCTTTACAATCACTTTCTTTTATTGAAAGAGAAAGAAAACCATGCACTATTTCATGCTTTCAAGCTTAGCTTAGACATAACATAAAACCATTTGTATTCAATCACATGCTTACCTTTACAAAGAGGGATTAGATATTACATTTTTATTTCATTAAAGAATAGCTTCCTTCCTTCATTGCACTAAAGTACCAAGATCAATATACATGAAGCCTTTCTCAAGTTCCTTCTTTCATCGTACTAAAGCATCAAGATCAATACAAATGAATCCTTGCTCTTCAAACATGCATTGTCAACAAGTTGTTTACCACAACAAACATTCTTCATGGAAGTTGTTTACCACAACAAACATTCTTCATGGTCACCTATTGAAAGAGAAAGAAAACCATTAATAATATTGATGTTTCCATAGTAAAGTGATATTATCTATCAAGTAACATTTGATTAGGATATCATAATCTTTGTACTCCACCAAGCATTAATGATGATGAAATATAGAAAAAACATTCTAGATGCAAACTCTATCAACTCGACATTACTTCCTTCGATGGCCATGGATCATCTAGAAGGGGGTCATCCTCCCTATCTTGATGTCAATGCAATGGCCTTCCAC
Organism: Larix sibirica; assembly: GCA_004151065.3. Lineage (NCBI taxonomy): Eukaryota > Viridiplantae > Streptophyta > Pinopsida > Pinales > Pinaceae > Larix > Larix sibirica. The sequence goes on along the minus strand of NWUY0300008563.1, from coordinate 85,495 downwards.
ACTCTTGTCCAATCTCTTGGCGAAATGATTCAAAAGTCTTAGCCTTCCATATTCATTAAAAACATGGATCAGATCCTTGAAGTAAATCTTCATGGGCTACTTCCCTATAGCACATAGATTTAGCTTTGACAAAAAGAGGGCTCATTGGGAAATTCACTAGTATTTGGCCTTCGCCCAAATTTATAGATATTTGGATGAAGAAAAACTAGATGGCAATGATCAAAGGAAAATTAACTTACTACTTTTTTGCAAGAGTTATGCCTTCCTATTTGATGCCAAAGAAGATCGAGATATATTCTTTCACAACAAATCATATCTTGTTTCCACTAGGGGGATGTCCCTGAATCATTGGACCCCTAACTTCGACCGAGACCTTCATGTGCCTTGTGCAATCCTAGTATGGGCTCTTTTAGTTCATTCAACTCTACATTGCTAGAATGAAAATTCTATTAGGAGTACAGGTAATACCTTGGGGAAATACGTAGACAAGTAAAAAAAAAGCAAGGACATTCACTTATGCAAGGATTTGTATTGAAGTGGATATGGAGAAATTCTTGTCAGAAACCATTCTTCTTAGCTTAGCTAACTGGAAACATGTGAAAAAATTAGACTGTGAACACCTGTCATTCAAGTGCAAATCCTATCATGAATACAGGAATTTTTCCATGGATTGCAAGTATAATTAGCCTCAAACCAAGCAATAGAAAATAAGGAGGAACAATGATAAATGGTGAAAAAAATATGTTTCAAATCCCTTTGGAAAAATCCAACAAGATCTAACAATGCCTAAAAGCACAAGACCATTATGCTTTCCTCAAGTAGCTCCACTAATCCAACAAGTAGCTCACATAAATCCTAAGCATGCAACCTCATCCAACACCATCTCTCAATATTCTAAGTTGATCATTTCTACAAATTGGTTTGAAGTACTATCTCAACCTAAAGTAGGGACAATGGTTGTAAACCTGACCAAGAGGATTGCTAACCTTAATGACCTTGTCTTCACCTATTAGTATTTTCAACAACCCATATTCTCATTATCCTAAGTCAAGACCCTCTTAACTCCTAAATAAGAGTTGGTCTCTAAAAGGCAAGAGGAAATCATTCATGTACCTAAGAAAATCTACATGCAATCTAGTGGAGTGGTAACAAGGAAAGAAACCTAAAAAAAACTTGATGAGGAGGGGTTAGATGAAGAGCATCTCCCTAAGAAAGTTGGGAGAAATCCATCAAAAGAAAAGGGGAACAAAATTGCAAATAAAGAAAAAAACTTAGGGATTCAAACCACCATTGAAAGATGTTTAGAAGTAGAAGCAAAACTCCATTCACTTAAAATTCCAAGATCACAACTGGCATTGGATAGTTAGGAAATCAATAGAACTAAACTCCCCAATGTTAAATAATTTTAATGGTATGCTATAATTGTAGAGGTTCAACCATTATGATAATATTAAAAAAGCCAATCATTCTCCTACTCTAAGATACTAAAATAGAGAATGATGACATTATAAAGATATGCCAAATGCATTGGAAAAATTGTGATGATGTTGCAGTCAACGCTAGAGCCGGAGATTTAGGAGCATTTTGCACTCTATAGACAACTATGTTTTCAAACTAAAATTCACATCAAATTAAACATTAGGAAATTACATGCCTCATTCGCCAATCCATAGGTATCAAAATTCACATTTCCAATGTTTCCATGCTGGTTTTGTCTAAAGAAATGGAAGAATGTTGTTAATCTTTACAAGCTCTAATTTAAGAACTCAGATGTAACCAAGAACAACATTGTGGTTGGATATTTTAAGGTTGTTATGAAAATCAAATAAAAACAAGGATGCACCATAGTAAGATATTTGTTCAAGTAAAAAATGGAAGACCTCATGGTGGATATCAATCCTTTGAAAGGGAAGTATACCTAGACAAATAGACATATAGGAACGGGTCATTATATAGCTATCAAGTGATTCCTCATTAAGAGAGATCTTATTCTAAACAATAATATTATCACCTCCATGATCATTCCTTCTAGTGTTTTAGAACACGATCCCATCTTATTTATATTCTATCAACCTCAAAACTATGGGTCATTTCCATTTAGATTTTTCCCTCTTTGGCTCCATGAACCAAGAGCCATGGAAATGATCTCAAAGGTAAGGAGAAATTTGATGTATAAATTTTCATCCTTTGTTGGGGAGAGGAAGATGGGATTTGTAAAGTTAGCCTTAAAGGAATGGACAAAAACCTCATATGTTCCACCAAATCATGAAAGAATGAAATGTAAAGTCGATTGGGTTCCCTCCAATCTATAATGGAAGAGAAAGAGATCATAAAGTAAGATTAGATGGAAGAAATATAACTCTATATGAGCATTCGAAAAGAAAATAGGAAGGAGGAGGAAATGTGGAAATTTAGGTCAAGAAACCTTTTGCTACACTCAGGAGATAAAAACACATCCTTCTTCCACAAGTAAGGCAAAGCTAGAATTAAAAAAAACACAGTTAAAGAGATAACCAATGAAGATGGGATGAGCTTGAAAAAATTTCCAACAATTAAAGAGGCTACATGTTCTCATTTACTAAATGGGTGTTTGAATAATTGGGCCGAATATAGAGAGAAGTTGTGATAAAATTTGTGAGTTTTAGAAAAGTTTGGGCAAAGTTACAGTTTATAAGCAAGAAATTTGAAAAAATTCCTTTTAGAAATTCTTGGTTTAAAGAGCTTAGATTTGGTTTGAAGAGATAGCATGGAAGTTGGAAATAAAAGGATCATGAATGGAAGATTCAAGCCTCAGAAATTTGGGAAGTATTTTTTACTAGTGTCAAAAACTTTTAGTTCTGTTAACTGACAAAAATTTACCAATGTGAGAGCATAGCCAAGAACACACAATTATGTTGGTTGATAGAATAATTTCTAGTCTTTGGAATGGCCAAGTGTAAAAATTTGGGAAGACAATTGTGAATAAAAATGCAAAGTGTAAATTTTATAGATATCATAAATTAATATGTTGGAATATTAACCTTAATGCACAGTTGATATGTTGGAATATTACATTCCATGTTTTGGATAGACTGGTAATTGTTATTCAACTTAATTTATGCATGTAACCTACTACACAATTAATATGTTGAATATTAACCTTAATGCACATTTATTATGTTGGAATATTACATTCCATGCTTTGGATAGACTAGTAATTGTTATTCTAGTTAATTTATGCATATAACCTTATTGCACAGTTAATATGTTAGATCATTGTTCCTCCGTGTTATAATAATATGAAAATTACATAAATGGAATATTGACTATGTATTTGATTATAAATGTCTTTATCCCATTTATGTGAACCATACTGTGTAGTTTTCATGAAAGATTCTTACCAAGCAAGATCTTTAGTTCTTAGTGCGAAGTTCTCAGATAATGTTTTACTGCAAGTTCTATTGAGCAAGATCTTTAGTTCTTAGCGCGTAGTTCTAAGATAATGTTTTATTGCACAGTTTCTACTGTACAGTTTTTTACAGTTTTTACTGTGCAATTTCAATTACATGTTTACTGCATAGTTCTTAGGAATGAATTTATATTAAAAAGTTTGGAAATATTGATTTTCAAATCCTTAGTTTATTTTTGGTCCATTAATATACATTATTAATGGAAAATATAATATGTGAATTAGAATGGTGTAAAATGTTATATATGATAATTATGTGATACACATAAATACTTATGCTTGAGCAATTATGCATACAACCATTATATGTATGTGTTATAGTTTTATTATGTGTCTCATAGAATATACTATGCTTACGCTAAAATACTTATCTCTATTTTTCATTTGTTATGCATTATTGTGTACTCATTATAAGAATGCATATAACCACTATGCATGTAACATTTTAGAAGAAAAAAAATAGTATGTTTTAAGTCTAGTGTAACGTTGGTTGTGTTACAAATGCAAGAAGGGGAGCTTCCACCAAGAAGAAGCCAAGGGTTAGAATGTCAATGAGGGAAATGAAGAAATGGAGTCTAATGGGCACATAGATAACATCGAAACAATATATATGGTGGAAAATATGAGAATATTGAGGATGGAAATACAAAGTTGAAGAGCTGATAATGCAAGAATGTCGAGGGATCAGGAGCAACAAAATCAACTGAACACTCAACTCATGAAATGTTTAAACCAATTACAAATACAAATGTAGGTTGGATTAGTTTCATGCGTTGAGAAAGAATATGGGGACAATTTGAAGAAGAGATCCCATGGACAAACTCTAGACACTCTAAGAGTGCTACTAGGGTTCATAGGCATCACTAGTCACAACCTATTGCATCCAGGAGGTCATATACAACTAAGGATTCCAGTAGAAGCCTATAAATGTCCCCAGTTAGGAATCCTAAAAGAAGACATGTGGAAGAAGTGTTGCAAGGAGAGCCGTGGAATATTAATCCATCTATTTTTAATGGTGAGAACAAGGAAGAAGATGTTGAATCCTGGTTATTGGGATTGAGGAAGTATCTTCAATTACATGATTATTCTTCAAATATGGTGGAAAAAATTTTCATTTATAACCTACAGGGGAAGCATTCCATGTGGTGGTCTCATTTAGTTAAAGTGAAGCATATATGTGAAAATAGGGTTTCATGGAAGCAATTCAAAAAGTACTTTCAGTAGAAGTACCTATCTTAACATTACTGTAAGAGGAAAATGGAGGATTTATTTGAGCTCAAGTTGGGAGCCATGAGAATGGATGAATATGAGAGAAAATTTTTGGAGTTTCTATGGTATGTTGGGTTCATTAAGGAAGAGAAGGTGAAAATTCAGAAGTTCCTGAGTGGATTGCCTTTATTTTACAACGAAAAAAAATCAATACGTGAACCCAAGGCTCTTGAAGAGGAAATCAGAAAGGCCAAGAACCTTTATAATCAGAACAAAGGAAGGAAAGATGTTCAACAGTATCGGAGATATAAGAAGAGAGATAAGTACGAAAAACATAAGAAAGTATTCAAACCACCATTAATAAGGAATTTACAAAATTCATTTCTGCAAAGCAATCCTCGAAATGGACTAGGGATGGCAGAGTCTTGAAGAAAAGGGATGAATCAACAATTCAAATGTTGAGGATGTGAAGGAAATAATTGGATAAGGATTTTCCTCAAAGGAGAGACAGAATGAGGACAATGCACAACATAAAGGAAGCTATCATAGTGGAAAATGTGGCCATACATATTCCAAGAATTCATGTAGCATTAGACAATCGACAGGGAAATTTACAATACAACATGATCGAGGTTGAAGGTGATATTTCCAATCAACTTATTTCCATTCTAATTGATTCCGAATCAAGTCATAGTTATAATTATCCTAATATGGTAGAAATATTTCAGTTAAAGAGAAGCAAGAATAAAAAATCTTGGATGGTTCAGTTGGCTATCGGAACAAAGAGGACAATCAATGAGTTGGTAAAAGATTGTCCATTAGACATGAATGGACTTAATACTTTTTCATATTTGAAAATAATTTATCTTGGTTCCAATGATGTGCTTATTGGGATTGGCTGGTTGGATGCACACCATGTCATTTTAGATTGTCGTAACAAGACTCTTATTTGTATTGATGAAGAATAAGAGTAGAAGATAGTGAAAGGAAATCCAAGGCCTATTTCTAGAAGGCACATTTCAGTTGTTCAATTAAAAAAGTGTTCAAAAAAGGATGTCGGTTGTATGTAGATCATGTGGAGGAGCCAAAAAAGGGTAAAGGACCCAAATTGGAATAATATTATAGGAATTAACATATGTGTTTGAGGAAATACCATGTTTTCCACCTAAAAGAGACATTGATTTGTCTATTGACCTAATACTTGGAACTGCCATAGTTTCCAAAATATCATACAGAATGAGTACACAAATTACATATGCAACTAGAAGAGTTATTGAATAAAGGATACATACATCCAAGTGTGTCTCCTTGGGGAGCACCGATACTCTTTGTCAAGAAGAAGGATGGAATGTTGAGGTTGTGTAATAACTTCAGGAAGCTAAACAAATTCACAGTGAAGAACAAATATCCTTTGCCCAGAATTGATNGATATTGATTTCTCTATTAACTTGGTGCCTGGGGCTGCCCCAGTTTCCAAAATACCATATAGAATGAGTATGCCTAAATTGAAATACTTGCAAATGCAACTTGAAGAGTTGTTGAATAAAGGATACATACAACCGAGTGTGTCTCCCTGGGGAGCACCAATACTCTTTGTCAATAATAAATATGGAATGTTGAGAATGTGTATTGACTTCAAGCAGTTAAGCAAAGCCACTGTGAAGAACAAATATCATCTACCTAGAATTGATGACTTATTTGATCAGTTGTAAGGAGAAAGGATTTAGTCCAAGATATATTTGGGATCATGTTATCATCAGGTGAGAATAAAGGATGAATACATCAGTAAAACAAATTTTAGAACATGACATGATCATTCTGAGTTTTTGGTACTACCATTTGGATAAACAAATGCATCGACTAATTTTATGTGCTTAATGAATGGCATATCTAGATAGTATTTGGATAAGTTTGTCATTGTATTATGATATGAAATTATTATTATTAAAACTCAGTGGAGGATCATGAGGATAATTTGAGATTAGTACTACAGGTGTTAAGAGAAAATCAACTATATGCTAAGTTGAGTAAATATTCATTTTACTAGAAATAAATTCAGTACTTGGGACACATCATATATAAGGAAGAGGTAGTAGCACACCGAAGGAATATTGAATCTATCATGGGATGGAATACACCCTGGAATGTATTCAAGGTAAGATCATTTATGGGATTAGATAGATATTATAGAAGGTTCATAGAAGGATTCTCAAAAGTAACACATCCAATTACCTCATTACAAAATAAAGGAATTAAATTTGAATGGACTCCAAAGTGTGAATAAATTTTCCAACAATTAAAGATATTTCTCACTAGTACACCAATTTTCAAAATTGTTGATTCAAATGAATATTGTTTACCATGCACATATGCTTGCAAAGAAGGAATTGGTGGAGTGCTTATGCAAAATGGGCACATGGTTTGTTACGAATATAGGGAATTGAAGGAACATGAGAAAATTTATGTCACACATGATTTTGAGTTGGTTGTTATAGTGCATGCCTTAAAAATGAGGAGCCATTATCTCATGGGAAGGAAATTTGAATTAAGGAAAGATCACAATTGTTTGAAGCACTTATTTGAAAAACAAACTTTAAATGCAAGGCAAGCAAGATGGATGGAATTTATTTGTGAGTTTGATTTTGATATCAAACATATAAAATGAAAAGAGAACAATTTTACATATGCGCTCCATATAAGAGTAAATGCAATGCATGATACAACCATAGCATGTGTAAATCATATTTAAAATCTAGAATTCTTGAAGCTATTATCAAATCAATATTATATTCAAGTAAAAGGACTATAGTAGGAAAATGTACAACAAAAGTATAAAGGATAAAAGTTGGAAAATGATTGGATTCTTATTAATAATAATAGAATTCATGTTCCTAATTCTGTTGAATTGAGGAAGCTAGTAATGGATGAGATACACAAGGCTTCATATGTAAGACATATTGGATATCAAAAGACTATTACAGTAGAAAGAAGTTAGTATTTTTCACCAGGAATGAAGAATGACATTGGTGAGTATTTAGAAAGATGCATGGAATGTCAAAGAGTAGAGGTTGAGCATGGACATGTAGTGTTGGAACCTAAGGTTATGCAGGTTCATCACACCTTTGGATCTACTGGAGATAGTCAATCAAAGGACATCCATTGATTAATAGACCACTCAATTGGAGGCTCGACTGAGCGGTCAACTAAATGGGCAATTGAATGGTCAACGAGGCCATGGTCAGGTCAACTAGAACAACCATCTGAACTATGGGACCTTGCGGATTGTGTGGAAATGATTAGAACCAACGACCCCTATTTGTGGACTAGATCCTCCTCTCTTCAAGGGATTTTTTTAGATTTGGAACTGTTAAAGAATGAACTTATGGGTTTTGCTGATATTGATTGTATGGTAACTAAAGAATTATTATTATTATTATTATGATAATGCACTGTGCTTAAGTTCTATAATGGCATATTTAGACACCACCTCTCTTCTTGGATTATTGTTCCCTTTTGTTCGATATTTTGTGTTCTATGGTTCAAGGTTAAGAGGTTCCCCAACATAAACATTATGAATTGTGGTTGAATGTTTGACCTAAAATTAGTTAGGGTTTATGTTTTGTAATATATCTTGCTACATCAGATTCCCAGGATCAAGTTAATGGAAGGGTAGTTACTACCTCAACTGGATGTGCATTTCTCATGGAATTGTGGATCTGCCCATATTTTGGATCTCAACAGATCTATTATGATTTAAACATATATGGATTTGTAACAATTGGAATTATATATTCCATGGATCTCTCTTTAGTTAAATATGTAATTCCTCCATTATTTATTTCGTGATCTGTGTAATGATTGTAAAGCATGTAGTGCCAGTCCTTCTATTTTTTAATAGAAGCCACTCTTATACATATCCTATTGTAATTTCTATAAAGATTGGACAATAATATCAAGAAAGTAGAAGAATGTTGCTCATCTTCCTTATGTTCTCTTATCCATAAATGATTCTATTGTTCGTGCATTTTCATGTTCTGAGGTTTTAATCTTGTGTAATTCGTAGTCTATGACCTATGGAGGAAGGGACCCCTTCAAAGGTACAACTCTACTTGGTGTGTTAGGTTTGTGAGTATCTTTTCATTTGTGAGTCGCATACAACTCATTTTAAATACAGTAAAGTGATTCCATTGCGTGGATTGGTGTGTTATTATTTCTTGATTGATTTTAGCACATAATGGATAAACTCATATAGTATCTTGAACATGTAGAAATAGTTTGTGTGCACATGGTAATTTAATTTCATTCTAATAGTTCGCGGGAATTAGATTTTAGATTTCCTTGTAATTCTCAATTTAAGATTTGATTATTGTTTTGTTTGATCTTGGACAAAGATATTTGATAGTAGCATAGTACTATATTATTGAGCTGGGTACATACCTATGTAGTATCAACAATACCTTCCCTTGACCTAGTCTAGTTACGAGAGGAATAATTGGAAGTTTTCATTTAGATCTAGTTAGGGATTATTTTGGTTATCAAAGTCATAAGATTGCTCCAATTGGTTAACAAAGTTATGTGTTGATAAGCATAAAGAAGCCGCAACAAGATTATCAACACCTGAGGATTTATCGAGAATCATTTGGACTGAATGAATCTTAAACATTGAATTGAATTCTGAGTCTTTTGTGTGTGTGTGAATTTAATATTTAACCATTGATCTTGATTTAAACATAATTAACTTTTGTTCAAACTAGCTCTGCACAGATAGTGTCCATCAGTCACAAGTTTATGTTCTCTGGTTGATAATTAAATAAATGGGAAATTACCTGGTATATAATTTCACTAACAATGTTTGTGGAAAACTTGGAAAACTTTGTTATAGTTCCTCTATGTCCACTTCTTGTCTATG
>NWUY0300008558.1:53242-63432 GCA_004151065.3 Larix sibirica | reverse complement strand
CTAATTTACAAGATTATCTCCAAAACTATTGCAAATAGGATTAAGAAAGGGTTGTCTCGTGGAATCTCAAAGGAACAGTTTGGTTTTGTGCATCAACGTCAACTTTTTTATGCTATTGGGGTGGCCTAGGAGACCATACATTCGGCGAAAACAACTGGTCAACAGTCTTGTGTGTTGAAATTGGACCTAGTTAAAGCATATGACATGGTGGATTGGTCATTTCTCAGACTACTTTTGCTCAACTCTTGACTGGAATCATGGGGTGTGTTACCTCTGTGAACTTTGTTGTCCTAATCAACAGGAGTCCAACTTCTTTCTTCAAGGCTTCGAGGGGTTTGAGTCAGGGGTGCCCCCTCTCACCTCTTTTATTTCTACTGACCATTGAAGGGTTGAGTCAACTTATTCTTCAAGCAAAAATTGATGGGCATCTTCTGGGGATTAAGGTTTCTGCACATCACTATGTGACCCATCTACTATTTGTCGATGATGTTCTTCTGTTCAATATTGCGTTAGTTGGTGAATGGAATTACTTCAAATCTATTTTGGACCTTTTCTGCTTTGCTACAGATATGCATATCAGTTATCCCAAGTCTGGTTTTTACACTCATAACACTTCAGATACTCTCCTTGATCAGCTCATAATTTGCATTCCTTTAGAGGCTCAGGATTTAAATCGGGAGTTCATGTACCTAATTCTTTCCTCAAGCCCAATGACTATCGAATTGCGGATTGGCAGTGGCTTATACATAAGATTGAAAAAAAAAATGGCATCCTAGACTTTTCGAAAATGATCTCTTGGTGGCAAATTGATATTATTGGATTCAGTCCTCCTTAATTTGCCAGTTTATTGGCTTACCATTGCAAATTTTCCTCGGTCCATTCTGCATTTGATTAGGAAACTATCCTTTAATTTCCTGTGGAAGTCTATTCCGGAGATTCAAAAATTTCATTTGGTGGCTTGGGAAAGGGTGTCTTTACCAGTGGATCGGGGTGGATGGGGAGTCCGGAATATATTTTGGGTCAATAGTGCTCTACATTTGAAAATTTTGTGGCGTGCCCTCTTCGATACAGGTCTGTGGAGTTCAGTGATCATATATAAATATCTCAAACTCCATTCTGCTATTGATTGGATCAGAGGCTACACTTCTAAACCCAGACAATGATCCACCGTTTGGTCCGGGTTGGTTGACTCTCTCCCTTTACTCAAGCGTTGACTTGCTTGGCAGGTGGGGAATGGTTATCAAATCAGGCTGGGGGTCGACTCGATTGTGGGCACTTCTCGACGTTCCCTTTTACCTAAGCGGACTCTGCAGAACATTCATAGTAAGGGCATTTACTATATTAACTAGGCTCGTAATAGAACCATTGAGATGGTTGGGGGCCCTTACTGGATTGATGCGGATGCATTAAATCTCACTAGTGCTGACTCTATTTTATGGGAAAATTATACTATAGAGCTATCTCATGCTGGTATCAAATTGTGTGCTGAAAACGATGAACTAGAATGGGCATATCAGAATTCCCTAGGGGTGATTAAGACTGTGCAGGCTTATCATTCTATTATTGAATCTTATATTCTCCCTCCTCAGCATTGGTGGCACAAATCCGTTTGGCAATGGGAGATCTCAGTAAATATAATTTTTTTTATCTGGATGGCATTACACAACTGTATCTTGACTGGCGAAAATTATTGGCATAGAGGAGGCAGTGGATCGACGACTTGCTCCTTCTGTTGCGCAAAGGCATACTCTATGGACCATTTCTTTGCAAAGTGTCTGGTTACCCTTTAGATTTGGGATGAAGTCTCTTCCAGATTACATGTGGTGGGTAAATGGACTGAGAATACCCTGGAAGAGAATTTACTTCAGTGGAATAAGTTATATAGGAACTATATTTACTTTCCCACACATTTCATATGGGGGTTATGGAGGTATTAGTGCTTGATTCTATTTGGAGATATTGTTTTCACTTTCATGGAAGTTGTAAGGTATGTGTCTTACTTTGCTATTGGTGCTCCATTGGTTGGTGCGGAGCCTAAATCAGTGGTTTTTCGGTTCCCTACCTTCCTTTCACATCTACCGGTAGTTTTCTTCGACGGAGCAGAACAAGGCGGGCTCTGTGGAGTTGGAGTTTATTTACTGATTAAACATGGATTGCACTATGAACTGAGTATGGGATGTGGTACTGGTTCGAATACTCGTGTTGAATTACTAGCTTGTTGCGGAGCCTTAGAGATGGGCAGGAGAAAATATATTCATTCTCTTCAATTAGCCGGGGACTCTTTAGTTATTATTGATTGGCTCAGAGGAATTCATTTGCTTCAGACTCCTCTTTTATTTCATTGGAAAGGGCATATTCGAGATTTGATTGACAAATATGCAGAGCTACATTACGTTCATATTTCTAGGGTTTTCAATGTGAAAGCAGATGCCCTCTCCAAAGCTGGTTTGAAGCTATCAGAAGGTTAGGCACATCTCTGTGGCTATCAAGACCATATCCTTATTGAAGACAGTCAATTTCGCCTTTATTGATGGATCGAGGAACATGTTGATTTTTTCATTTGCTTCATTAATTAGTATATAGTCCAACTTCCATTGATTTATATGAAATTGGGCTAGATCGGAGACTATTAGGAGATATTTTGGTGTTTCCAGGTTATGTGGCATCACTTGATATTAGTTTTGTGTTTTTTCCTTGAAGGTTTTAGAATTTTCTGTGTTGACAGAAATACTTGTATTAATCAGTATAACGGTATGATTGTAACTTCTTTGATTCAGAAATTGAATAGCAAGAGGTTTTTTTTCTTTTGAAAAAAAAAAAACAACAGAGGAGGTTTCTATTTACTATTTTTAATATAAATAGTAAGAACTTTTTCTTGTGAAAAAAAAACAATGAGGGAGGTGCAAAGGTACGTTGATAAAATGTGTTGAAATGGAAATATGAAATAAAATTGCTAAGAAGGAAAATAATTAAGAATGCATGATACATCTAAATTGTATCATATAAAATATATATGAGGTTGTTGAAATTGATTGGTAAATATAAAGAGGCCATTGTTTGGCATGGGTGGAAGAATTATACCTTGCACATGAATGATGTGGTATGCCATATAAAAAAAATGTGTCAAAAACTTAGATGCAAATGAAGAAGTTGTCTTAGTGCCAACTCAAAGTGGGCAATGTTATGTTGGGACATTGTTTGGCGCTTCATAGACTCTAAAAAAACATAAGTATAAAAAGAGCCTAGATAAAGCATATAAAACATGGAGGCACAAATATAACAAGCAAAAAACACAATCGAAAGTAAATTTAGTTTATCGAGGTTCTAATCATGAGTTGTACCTTATCTTATAAAAAGGCACAATAAACATTAGTTTATCATATTCCATGAAGTTTTTTGGGGCTGGCCCAAGCTACTACTCATTATGTAGATCGACAGGCGAATCCACTTCACATTTATTTATTTCTTGTTCATACACGATGGAACTGTGGCGGTCTACATCACATATTTTGGGTATTCGCCTCATTTGGGATGGCATTGATGTGTAGGAGGCCCTACAAAAGTGGCTTGAATCTCCCTCACATCATTGTGTGAGAGCGCTCCCACTGCTACTTATTTGGGTAGCCTGGCTCACGCGGAACAAGCAGGCTTTTCAGGATACTTGCATCCCATCTCATATATATGCAACAAAGTGTTGTGCAATTCTTGAATCCTTCCCACAACATAAGGTGGCAACAAAGAGATTGTCTAGAGCCTGCACCTATTGACCACTTGAAGCCCTGGTGTTTCTTTGATGGAGCAACATAAGGCCAACCTTCCAGGGGTGGTATAGGTGGTATCCTTCACATCTCCAAGTCACACTGGTTCAAGATCTATGCTAATATTGGACCCACCAGAAACAACAAAGCAAAATTGACAGCGATCCCGATGCTCTTAAAACTAGCGGTTTCCTTGGGTGTTAAAAATCTCCAAATCCTTGGAGACTCCTTGATCGTGATCATCTGGCTCGAGGAAAACAGGTCCCCAAAGGACATCTTTCTTAAACCTATTTTTGCAAAAGTTTGTAGGTTCATAGGGTCTCTTAAGGACTGTTCTTACACTCATGTCTACAAGGAACACAACACCACAGCTAATGAACTCTCCAAGGCAGGGCTGATGCTTGTCGATGGAGCTAGAGCATCATGGGAGATCGATAAAGATCATATCAAAGAGATAGATACAGGATCTTTTATGCACTAGCTACTGCACATGGATACTTCCATACACTTGGGACTAATTTGATAGGAAAATTATAGGTTGCGAGCTAGTGATACCATATGATATAATTATGGATTTTTTGTGAAACTATGGTCTACACAAGATGATAGATGTAAAATGTAATGGCACACGTGCCTTATGAACAATATGGTTCAGATTTATTAAAAATTTGGACTGTGATCTTTTTTCCGGGGAAAAAAATCGTATTCCAATGATGCTTAGTAGATTGATAAAATGATATAGTTATGATATACGAGAAATGCATTATTTGGCTATCCATCTTTTAAGCAAATGCTAGTGGTTCAATAAGTGAATTTATTTGGCTATCCACTTTCTTTTGGTAGTGTATTTACTTCAGACTCTACCTTTGTTGTTGAGAATTTACCACGTGTCCTTTTAAACCTATACATAAAACGATTTAAAGAAATTCTATATATGTTATCTTTGGTACCTAAAAATAAAAAGAACATACTAATTTTTAATGTGCAAAGATTTCTCTTAGTTGAATTAAAATTTGAAATTGCTTGTTTTTCCACAACAAACCATATAATGGATTTACAAAACCGTCGAAAAACTTATTATACAAAACCATGAGCTAGTATTCTTCTTGTTTGTATCCACTCTAATTTATTGAATATATATTTCCAATAAGCTACACGCCCTAAATTTCAGTAACGACTCAAAAACCATAACAATTTTTTTTTTTTAAACGTCATAAATTGACAAATATTCATTAACCTTACTAATGCACTCCATGGTGTAATTAAGAATATCAAAACTTCTTTAAACATTTATCACCATTAATACATAGTCTTTATGATTGTTCTTCAGTACTTTTACTAGAATATAAGTCCTTAGTTTCGAAATTGATGGAGTAATTCCTGTTGGAATCTTGAAGGGTGTGGGCCTGATCTCTCACAGGATGACTTCGAGGGTTTGGTGCCGGGGGTACTTAGGGTTTTCGATGAGATAGTATATCTATGTTTGCAGTAAGTCAGATTTGTTGAGCTTGTAGAAACTTGGAGTCATAGGTAACCTGCACGCTATCTACAGTACTAACCAAGGTAAAAAACAAGTGGGAATGTGATTTATGTCTACAAGCTCCATCTTTTGTCTTATTTTGCAGCTTTGTCCTTTCCCTATTGGTATGTCACCGGTGGTGGATGCCATCTTTGCAAATTTGATAGGCATCTTACTATCTTTCTTAGCACTTTGTTCTTTGATTTTCCAGTTTTAGGGTTTCTATCTTTGGGGGCTTTTTGGCATAGATTGAGAGAAAAGATCCTAAATTTGTAGATCGATTTTTCCTGCCATTTCAATCCTGTCCAGATAGGTGGAGGCTTTTGGTGTTTTTGTCAGGATTACTTTTTGGTGATTGTGATGCCTAGGGTTTGGGCCTTTAGTATGGCAAAACATGCATTGTCTCCACCATATTGCCTCCCAGTTTCATCTGCAACAGTGCATGAACCCTCTAGGAATGTGAATCGTAACCTCCTGGGCTCTCGGGCTCGGGTCTGAAGGCATGCTAAGGTTATCAAGGCCAGAGAGGGCTGTTTGCAATTTTTTGTAGACTGTGATCACAATCTGGAAAGGATGAAGGTTCTGGCCTCTTGTGGTGTTGTGGGTCATTTGGAATATGCTGGTGGTTGCCGAGAAGAGATTGTGTCGTGGGTGAATGAGAACTGGACGCCAATTTGTGGTTTGGCTCCACGAGTTAATTTGCTAGTTAACAGATGGATGCTCTTCACGTTCCCTGCCGGCGTTAATGTTGATGGTATCCTGAACCAGGTGTGGCTTTTTAAAGAGGGTTCCTTATGTCTCAAAAAATGGTATGTCGGTTTTGACCCACTTAAGGATTCTCAACGTATTCGCCATCTGTGGGTGATCTTGCCAGGATTCCCTATTGAATTGTGGTCTGAGAACAAATTTATCGGGTTGGAAAAAACTGTAGGAAAGTTTATCAGACTTGACAAGAAAACCCTATTTGGGTATGATCGCAAAGATACAAGGGTGATGGTTGAGATAGATTTGAGGCAGGGTTTACCGGCTGAAATCGACTTAAATTGGGGCTCCAGGGTCATTAGCCAGAGATTGGATTATTTTAAAATTCCATTTCGTTGCTTCGTGTGCAAAGAGACTGGACATGTTGTTGCAAAGTGCCCTTTCAAATTGAAGGAGGCTATTTGTGTGCCGAGGGCTACTTCGGATACAATGCTTTCTTCTTCATCAAAGGGTTCTTCGGAGGGGAATACATTTACGGGTAAGTCTCTAGAAAAAACCCCATACAAAGGTATTTTACAGAATGAATTAAATTTTTATGAGGATATTGAAAACTTATTAAATCAAAGGATTTTTAGAGGGGAGATTGCTTTAAATCTATCTGCTAAGGGTGGGCCATTTTTGATAGAGGGAAACCAGGGTTCTTTACAAACTAGCCGGGGTATTTATGAACAAGATTCGAAGCCTGCTGCTATGGAACTTGGGTGTGCTCCTACCTACAATGTCACTAGGGTTTTATCATTTGATGAAAAGGAGATAATGGCCGAGAGCAGCTATAAACCTAGTAATGGGTCTTCCCTGTTATCCCCTTTGGAGATTTTTTCGAAAAATCCATCCCAAATTTCAGATGTTTTACCAGCTGAGAGTCTTCGGTTCAAAAACGTTACTATTAGAAAGGCTAAGAAACCCCAAGTGGTGAACAATGATGAACCAATTGGTGATGTTTTTGTTCCTCTTTCGGTGAGAATTGATGATGCCTCCAACGTCAGTGGTGATCCTTCAAACCCTAGGGCACTTAGAGCAGTGATGGCCCCCTAGCCAGGGTAAGTAATGTTGATTGTATCCTTAAGTATCCAAGGGTTAGGCAAGGTTACTCGGGGTAGGGCCTTGTCGAAACTGTTAAAAGCTACTAGCCCGGATGTTCTTCTCATTCAGGAAACTATATGTATTGATTCAGAGGCTATCCTAAAATTGGTTAATGTATGCCCTGGGTGGGAGTTTTCTGCTATTAGTGCATGTGGGAAGTCTGGAGGTTTGATAGTTGGTTGGAACCCTAATTGCTTCTGTTTCAAAACTTATAAAACCAAGTGGGATATTTTGATGTAGGGGCGGGGGTTATTTCAAAATTTTCATTTTACTATCCTAAACTGCTATGGACCTTATACTAGCAGGGTTGAGTTCTGGGATCAGCTCAAGTTTTCTAGGCTACTAAACTCACAAAATGTTATTCTTGCAGGAGACCTAAATTTCTCTTTAAATTGGTTTGAAATCTGGGGCTCCAAGGCTTGTTTTGATGAATTAGCAGAATATTTTGTTGATCTATTGGTAAATTTTGACCTGGTGGATGTGGCTCTTGCACCTATTATGCCAACGTGGACAAACGGCAGAGTTGGGAAAGAAGGTATCCTTAAAAGACTTGACCGCTTCTTGGTTGCGCGGCCTCTGCTACAACAATTTCAAAGATATCGTTCATGGGTGGGGGAAAACATATTCTCACACCATTGGCCCATTTTTCTTCAGTGTGAGGACACACAGGGTCCAATGAATTACCCTTTTAAGTTTAATAATACATGGCTTCATGATGAAAATTTTTGTGAGACTATTAGACAGTCTTGGCTTGATCCCTGTCAGGATTGGGGCTTAAACCCTATGGACAAATTTGTTTTTAAACTCAGGAATTTGAAGGCTGTGGTAAAGTCGTGGATCAAAAATAAAAAGAAATTGGATCTTCAGGAATATAATGATTTGCAGGAACAGATCAAGAATGTTTATCAAAAGAAAATTGACTCCATGGATAATGAAGGGGATCGAGAATTACTTAAGTTACTGAATGCAAAAAAGGAGGCTTTTTTGTTTCAAGAGGAAGCAGAGTGGAGATTAAAAAGTCGTGCCCTGTGGCTAGATCTCGGGGATAGAAATACGAAGTATTTTCATGCCTATGCTTTGTATAGAAGGAATAAAAAAGCAATCTAGGAATTAAAAGATGATGACGGGGTTTCTATTAATGGACAGAAACAACTTCAATTTGTTGCAGCAAGTTTCTTTGGCAATATTTTTAAAGATCCAGGAGGCAGTGATTTGCTAAAACAAATAGATATTGCTCGCTTTTTCTCAGTTTTTTTTAGTCCACATGAAGCATTGGAATTGGAATAGGAGGTTACTCTAAAAAAAGTTGAAGATACATTAAAACTATTTGCAAAAGATAAAAGTCCTGGGCCAGACTGTGGAATTATTTCTTCACTTTTTTTATTTAATGGGAGAAGAAATTCTAGCAATGGTGGAATATTCCAGAATCAATGGTTATATTTCGGGAGCNNAGTAGTAATCCCCGGAACAAACCGGTTACATCATCAATATGAAAAACATGAAGGCTGTCTAAAATATAAGTCCTTTAACTAGAATATAAGTCCTTAGTTTCATTGTTGAAGACAAGGTCAAAAGTTTTCATAATGGCTTGTTAATTAAGTTTGGAAATTCCTAAAATAGAATTTTAACTACGTGATTGTACACCATCCATTATTTATTTAACCCCAATTCTATTATATATATAGTGAGATACATCTGATTTAATTCCACTTCAAGCTTCTTGTTGAACGAGCTGTCCTTAACACATTTAGTTGGGGACCTGCTTAGAATATATATTGAGCATGCTACTGCTTCTCTCCCAAACTCATTGGACAAATGCTTAGCTTTAAGCATACTCTTGGCCATGTTAATTATTGTTCTATTCTTCTTTTTTTCAACTCCAATTTGTTGAGGAGTGTACCTTGTTGTAAACTACCTTTTGATTCCATTATGTCTGCAGAAATTTGCAAATTCATATATATAAATATATAGAAGCAGTCTAAATATTTGATGATTTGGTCAGGATGGGGACTTCTTTCTGGAATCCGACATTTTTTATTTTGCGAAATATAAATTTAACTGTGTGTTTAATGGCAATTTTGATGGTAGAAACCGATTCAACACCATCAAAAACCCTTGAGGTACCCAAAATTTCAGAATTTGAGAGTTGTAACCAAGATTTTTAAAAATTTCTGCAGGATTTTTTCAAAACCGTGTCAGAGAAATCAAAATTTTCAGTTCGAAATCGTTGAAATTTTAGACTACACACACATACATATGATTTTGACTCATACCCAACGACCTATAGTCGAGGTTTGTCATGCATAATATATAAAGGATTGATGTTTATTATTAAGGGGTTGCCAACAACTACATAATCGTGGCCCCATGCATCTGTATTAATTCAACGTTGATGGCAGGTTGAAAGTATTCATAACCAAAGGAATGAATGATATGAGGAGGGTTGAGGGATCCTCCCTAGCGACCACAACCTCAATCTCTAGGGTAAACAAATTAAGTAGTGAATCAGATCCATACCATGATGCTTAACCAAAATTTGTAATCTCTTGCCAAGTGATCCAACCACCAGAGTAAATGTGATGTAAAATTGACAATCATTCAGCTAACTGAAGTGTGGGGCATGCAGATTGCTAGCCAACACCTATCCCTTTGTACGTTGATTTTAAATGTAAGGTACTGTGCATCAATTCAATCACTTGCCAATTAAGTTTGGAACCCTCTCTCATTCTTGCATTTTCTTATTGATAGGAGATGGGCTCTGCCCCTGTATTTCACGAGCTAGGAGCTCGACTCTAGCTCGACGTTAATGGATTCCTCTACGAGAGATTGAGTTATTAACCCTTCGTGGATTCAATGCACCTTAATGGTTTGACTAGGTGGCTAGAAGAACACTGACTCAGTTGATATTGTTTGGGAGTTTTGTGCATACCTAATACAATCTACACTTCAACAGTTATGGAATGCCCAAGCTACAAGCTTATGACTTTACCACTGGTAAGACACGTTACAGAGTTTAAGGTGTACTTTCTGTAAGCTCTCTTAACTAATATTGACAACTCTTCAACTAA
>NWUY0300008556.1:20729-32797 GCA_004151065.3 Larix sibirica | reverse complement strand
TTTAATGTTGGCATTAAATGGACTGAATACTGTAAGCTAGGGTCCCAATCAGTTTTTACTCCTATTTTGGACTTAATATAATATATATATGTGCAGAAATATGTTGTTTAATGTTTTTTAATTAACTTTGTCATGTGCAAGAATAGGGTGGTTGATGTGACGGGAATTATGACCACTACTGGTTCTCGCAAAACAATAGGAGCCTCTCCCCTAGACTTATTGCATCTAATTTGACAGGGAAATTGAGTGAGGCCCACAGCATACAAAATATTTCAAGAGGGAGTTGGCGTGGGGACTTGACCCTAAGACCTCCTGCATTCAATTCACAACATTCAACCACTCTTTCTAGCTATCCCTCCAATATCGCAAAGCTTAAAATTTTTTGGGTGCGTTTTATTTTCTTGAGTTGGTATTTGGTATAAAGGTAAATCCCACATTCGGTGCCTATTTTCATGACATTATTTTTACTTGAAGGTGCTATCCTCATGCTATCCTCATAGTCTATAGTTTATGTCATCTATTATCCTGATAATCTATAGTAACAGATTCCAGAAGGGATTTGAAACATTCATTAATGGAAAAATGTGGGAATAGGAGGTATACCTCGTGGCTTTAGTGACTTCGAGGATTTAATGTAAATGCCCAACATATTCCCATCGTCTTCTGGGATCTCTTCAGTCCAATTCTAGAAAAAGTAATTATAGATGTATCCACACTGGAACTTTTAAGAAGTCCTCCTTAATTCTGTCAAAACATTCAGTCCAATAGCTAATGCAAAGTCCTACTGAGATAAAAAAAAATATAGGGCCCTGTCTAAAATATGGTTTACCAGTTTTTTGTGTGGGTAAAGAAGGAGTTGAAAAATCCTTGGGATCCTAACTTTACTTATATTTTTCCTTTTACTTTCAGCTTGTCCAGTGCCTCTCTATTTGAGGCATCAGAAAGGGGTCCCCACCCTGGTTTTGAGCTTCCATGGTCCATAACCCTGCTCCCAGCCTACTGCAAGACATGTCTTGTGAACCTTCTAGCTCTCCCAGAAGAGTCATGCACAACAAATTTCCAGCCAACCTTAAAGTATTTGAAACTATTATGTTATTTAATTGGTTACCTTACATGTGCTTTACCTTGTGTAAATTGAAATGAAAGAGGTTTTTGAACTATGACTTCAACGTTATTTTTCTTAATTTATTCTTTACTAGTTTCCTCTAGTTATTGTGGTGTCATGGCATATTACAATTCATTTTCGTTTTCTTTTTGCATCTCATTATTATATTTTCCTACAGGAGAACAATAAATTTTTGTGTCGTGTCATTCTATTTTTCCCTCATCAAATGATTTTATTTGCATACTGCAATTTGTTGATATATATCGATTGTTTCCAGGTGCTATTTGCTCTTTCATCAAATGTTCAATTGACTAAATTAAAGCAAAGTCTTCTGTCAGTAGTTGCATCAGTTGAATCAAGCGATTTCATTGATTCAGAAAGTATGCAAACAAATGAAGTATCTGGTCATGTATTTGAATTCATGTTGGATGCGATCTATTCCACTGGGTATAAGATAAGACTAACAGTGAGTGCCCAGTTTCATTGTCGTTGTCTGTTTTTTTTATAAATGTTGTCTTATATGCATTTTCTTGTTTCTTGTTTGTTTCCATATTTTTGGGTTATAAACAAGGAAACTGATAATGACATCATTGGCTGAATTTGTTCACTTACATCCAATATATCCTCAAGAATGGGAATTGGGAAATTGAAAAGAGCATGGAATAACATTTTGGAGATGCAGCATGCCCACCGCTTGACTTGGTCAGTGGTGCACTCACTCTAAAATATGTTGTAATAGTTGAACCCTCTGAATTGATCTCTCAACCAACAACCCCCAACAAATAATTAAAACAATTCTTATGTGGAATCCAAAGTGCATATAACATTCCTATGCAATTATTTTATTTATGCATAAAACTATGAACAATGATAATTGAGCAAAACATGTATAGCATGCCTACACAATTATAGATTATGTTGATTCCCCATGAACCAACATTCATTACCATTCATAATTCATTACAACTTTCAGATAATAATTTATATAAGGTCTCCATCATAGAGTATACACGGATCTGAATTGAAATTATAAATAACATAATTATACAAGAGAGAATAAACATCTACCATGAATATCAATGGTGCAGATTTACCCAGGTTGCCCCACCAGTAGTCACTCCGCCTAGGCCCTATCGGCATCTTCTTTTCAGCCACATAACAACTCAAGTTAGATCATTCCACCATTAGTACAAACACTGCTCTTGGGAACCCTTCATAGCGAGGTTATAAATGTTTCTCATAATATTGCAAATTTTTGTCTTAGCAAATATGTTGAAAATATTGCAATAAGAAAATGAAAGGAGGGATGGTGATGGGGGTATATTCATAGAGTGATAGAGCACTTCACTAGTGTTCGAGAGTAAGATACAACATGCGATCATGTTGATGTAAATATTAGGCAAGACAGTCTAGAGTTTGTTGAAAAATTTCATGGGTATTATTTAGCCCACATAACATTTGACATTTATCCCAGGTTTACATTTAGAAATGAGATTCATGCCTTATGTGCCGAAGGAAAGATTTGGATAGATTACCTTTAGAAACATTCCAACCTACTTATTTTTCATGGTTTTGTTCTTTCATTCTCTTACCTTTTCTCTCCGTGTATACGATCCTCCTCGAGTTGTTAAATACTTAATCCTCCAACTCACCTATTTATTCTTGTTATGAAAATATATAATATACATCATTTTTTAGCTAACGAGTTACCTTTTATTACATTATGTTAAACATTTTTGTGGAATTTGAGGAGATTATGACCTCTTTGAACATTTTTGTGGTTCCTACTGCCTAGTCCCTTAGAAGCCTATGCCATCTTTTGATGATTTGACTGTAGAATATTCCCATTGAATTTAAGGAAAAGCTCTCAAATAGGAGCAAAGGAAGAAATATACATTGAAAAGGGAATAAACTAGACGAAAGAAAAATCTCCCAAATAGGAGAAAACGAGAAAATACACAAAAAGGGAATAAACTCGGAAAAAACACAGAAAAATAATTGTAGCTATTCAATAATTATATGCCCACCCATGAACAATTTGTGCATATTCTGAGGTGAACTTTCTAGTTCTATTGATGTGGGTTATGTTGAATTGTTAAGGAAAAAGGTTGTGATGTTCTTAGGAAATGGAGTCTAGGGTCATGGTTTAAAAAACCAAGTAGATGGGAAGAATTCCTCAGCGTTTAATTAGACTCGTATTGATTATAAGGGCATGAAGTTTGAAGGCCCAGTGATTGAGTTATCAGATTTCAATGATGTAGGTGAATTGGTAGAGCATCTTGCAGATGATGGGAACTATCACAATAATAAAGTTGCAGAGTCAGAGGAACCCTAAGTTATGGGGATTTCCCTAGGACATGATTTTGGTAGCAGTTTCAATAAGAGTAATAAAAGTGTGGCACTCCAAGAGGTGCTTGATCTAGAATCATCAAATTCTTCTATTTTAGATGGTTATAAAGAACATCCATCCAATGCCTATGCTGAGTCTTTGACTTTCGAGAATAGTGAGCATGATGATTATGGAATAGATACATTTTGTTATTAGAAACCCTTGGATGGTCAAATTATATGGCTTTAAAAAATTTCCAACATGACCAACAATGAGGATACAAAATGTCTAAGCTCGATAATCCTTTTGACCAAATAATCATGTTTTGTGGATAAAATTTGTGATGAATTATCCAGTGATGTATTGGAAGAAGGGATAACACATCCATTAGTCATTGATTGTAAGAGGAAGTTATTGGTCATCTCCTTGAAGTCCATGCGTATTAAAACTAGGAATCATGATGGTTATCAAATAGTTGCATATTTTCTCTTCTTAATGCTATATCACATTCTTTCCCAAAATCTCTTACTGATGACCCATGAGAATTTAGACCATTATAGTATAATAAATGTATTGATGTTCTAGAAATTTCTCCCAATAGGACGGATTGCTTTGTTGAAAACCTTTGTGTATTAAAGTAGTTGGAGAAATTTGTTGCATTCTTGTAAATAATAAATAGTCAATACTCGCCTTTATAGTTATAATATGACAAAGACATTAACTGGTGACACAGGAAAAAACTGGAGATAATTTCAATTGTAGGTTCCCTGATATGTGTTTAAATTCATTACCAGCGACTGGGACATAATTAAAAAATTCCTTATGCCACAAATAATACTTTTTCATAATCCTCCTTTACAAGAAATGATGGTTAACTTATAATAGAAACTATTGAAAATAACACAGCTTGAAAACTAAGTAACCAGAAAGTGAAACGTTTAGGAACAGGGAGGGGTATGTTTAAGAGGATCAAGCCCACGTGTGCATTCTATACATGCAAGCATATGTTTTCAAGCATATGTTTTAGGATTTATAATACTACTTTCGTGGGTATCATTCCCTTTTACATATACCTTTCAAGGAATCTGGTCAATGTAGACTAACTGGACATAGGGTTTCGGGGTTCTAATACTACCTTTGTTGGGATCATTCCTTACATGTTCCAATATGATGTTTATATTAAGAGTCAAGATACAAATCTATCATATAATAAATAACATGCGATATGGAGTGAACACTTGAATGTAATGTTAAGACAAACTATAATAGGAAGGGGAAAAATGGAGACACATCAAAAAGATCAATGATATGGTTAAAGATTGTATGAATCCCATCTTGAAATGCATGTGTTGCAACATGAGATATATTAGCACTGGAGGTTCATTAAAATGTTTAAAATACCACTCCTAACGTAGGAGGACAATACACAAGCAACTTCATCCAGGTGCCAAAAAAATACTAAAATATTAATTTTATTTTATTCCTTTATGTGGAAACAATGTACATCTTATCATGTTTAAATTCCCTATGGAAAAGTAGGCTTGTGATGATGAACTATGGGAGAAATATTACTTTGCTAATAAAGTGATTTTAAAGAGCATTTTCTATTGGGATGTTGAGTTTATGCTAGTATTATGGGGGAAATGGAGGTACACAACTTGGTTTGGAATTATGGAGCTAACTTTATATCTCACATTGAGCCATTGGAGCAATTCATGGTGCACAAATGAACAACTTATAATAAATGAGCAAACAAAGGAATAATATTTGTAAATACCACATCACTCGTAAATCATAAGTGAGGATGTGAAAAGGAAAAGGGAGTTTTTCAAGGAATCAAGAACATAATCAATGAGCAAATCCATACAAAGGAAAAATAATATATGAACAAATTGAGGGAGTTCATCCACAAGGTATTTTAGGGTAGGAAAACATACTTGAAGAAGGATGAAGGAAAGCTACCCCCTGAAGACTTTTAGTCCAATTTTCCATTAGGTATATGAGAATTTGTTCTCTTACCAAAGTGTTGATTGTCTAGGTAAGGATTTAACCTCTATTGATGTTTACATCTAGTTTTGGAATTGTCTCCATGATGTTGATCTAGACCTTTCGTCAAGGGTTTTCAAAAAGGTTGGTCATAGATCTACATGTAAGAGAACGGTTATGCTTATAGACATAATAGGCTAATCCTTGAATATACTAGTTATTAATGTTTTTTCTTAGCTGAAGATTTGAATAGATTTTAGGAAGAATAGCATTTGAATGGTGGTTAATGTAGAATTGCATCTTGTTTACATTAGATTTTTAATGAAGAAAGATAAAGTTTCATTGTATTGTATATATCACAAGAATTCCACAAAAAGTTCAACTTGGTTACTTAGATTTCTTTACGAAAATATCAAAACCAAATAAAAGTAATTCATAGTATCTGCATGCCCTACTAGGACTAGAGTAAGAAGAAAGAATTCACCTAATAGTGATAGGAGTGTAGGATACATGCAAAATGATAGGTTTGGGATCAAGCACGAGTCTCTACCTTTCTACCTAGTGGGGCATTATGTTTGTCATATTTACTCCCCTAAGCAAGAACACTAGGATATCTCTTAGTGGATGTGTTTTATTTGTCTTCGCCCTAGGTAACATTATCATATGTTTATGTTTCCACTTAAGTTTCAAGATCTATATCTAGTAATGGAGTGTTAAATTTATGGTGCAACATGTATTCACCAAACATATAATATAAAAACTAATAACTAAGAAGTGCACAACAAGATCACACACCATGCTGAAAGAGTGTTTTCCTACAATTTTTTTAACCTTTGCAGAAGATCATATAGTACAAATAATGGTTACACCTATTACTTCCATACAAGCATGCATTTATACAAAATGATAAGGACTTTATTTTCAAATTCCCTTCGTAGGTCTGACTCATCTTTGTAACTTATGACTTATCTTACCATGGAAGATTTTTGTGACTAAGATGTGCTTCATTTGTGTGCCACTTATGTTATTTTGTCTTATTCGAAACTTTTTATTTTCATCTCATTAATATGTTAAATAATTTCCATCTTTAGACAATAACAAAATGATAAATTTGAGCAAAGAGGGTTATCTTTGACATGGGATGAGAGATAGATACCTAATTATCAACTAGAAGTTTATTGTGTTTCCTCAAAGCTCGATACATATTCAAAACTTCCACATAAAGCAACAACTAGGGTGGTTATGCCCATCCATTCTCTAGAGATTTTCATCCATGCTTAAGGAAGAGCTTAAAAAAGTATTGTTCGAAGCCTACATTGGGCTTCTACATACAAAGAATCGAAACAACCATGAAATGATAGAACCCTGGCTAAGGAGAGCCTGAGCAAAAAACATAGTAGAACTCAAACCCAAAAGGGAGGGACTTGGTCTGTAAATTCCTTGGCCTCCCCTAAATCCTATACAATCTAGGACAAGATGAACCATACATAAGACCAGATTAATCTCACCTATATTATCCACTGTTATTCCATACCATTTAAGAACCTTCTTTGTAATCATGAATAAAATGTGTGATGGTCCTGGAGGCTTCAAGGACACTATGGTTTATCACTTAAATTTGAATGTGTGATTCACTGCATGTCTCACCTTTTGTCCTCCATTGTGAACTTGAACTAGAGATATCTTTAAATGACCTATAGCTGTCTTTAAATGGCATGTCTATCTTATTATATATACATAGCTACCTCTAAGCCTAATGCCCTAATACGCCAGAAATTAGCTTTATGTGTCCTAGGTGGATTTTCCCATGGAGATTACAAATCTTGACTTAGACCTCCTTTCTCAAAGTATCTAATTCTATAAATTTTTTGTAGCTCGGGAACAAAAGTCATGTTGAGAATTGACCCTTTCACATGCTATAGTGGCATTGGGAGATCCTCTATAAATTATACCCAATATCAATCATAACATATTTAGAGTTTAGGGTTATAATATTATACATATATTATAGGCCCTTTGTTCGGGTACACAGGGTACTACCAAAGGNTTTATAGTAAATGGATTTGGAAAAATGATAGTTAGATATATTGAGAAGAATATCTTATGTTGTTTTATATAAACTAACCTCATATGCTCACATTCAAGCTATGAAAAGTATAACTTTAACATTTTTGAATGTTATGGACACTTGGTGTAAAATGCAAGCCATGAACATAAATGCATGCTAAGAATGTGCAATTGTATTTGAATGAGTGAGGTATGTTACATCTATGTTTTGAGAAAGTGTAGACCCTTATATGATATGTTTTGTCGATTTTGGAAGACTGCAATAATTAGTTTTTAAGACAGTTTAAAGACATAACCTAATTATGTTCTCAAGATCCCATAGGATAACAAATGTCTATTTTGATTTCAAACATTGAAATATCAAATAATTTTTTTCCTTGGAGAAGAAAAACACAACGTTAATATGTCATGACAAATGATTGGATATAACAAATAAAATATTCATGTATTTTAAGTAACAAATTTCACCATTACACCATAGATCTGTCATACAGAATTTACCATAAATATATTTATTACTTATATAATGTTTACATCTCCAAATGGGGTGCACCAATCCTCATCCCTGATCTAGAACAATCATGGATAGGTTGTCATTGCTCTGAATCCCATGAAAATTTCACATGCACATGAGGCTAAAGGTTATTATACAAATAAAAAAATCTAAATGTTGGTCCCACTCTCCATTTACGAATAGGTTGACTATCATTGCTTGAGCCTGAAGATGGCTGATATTTATCAGGAATGGTTGACCATGTATAGAAAAAAACCTACTTGAGGTTGAACTCTAGTCAATTATTCTTCTTCACCATCCTAATAGGTACACAATGCATTGCAATAAGTTCAAAGTAACCATAAAAATTTCATCTAAACAAAGAAACTTCCACATAACATTCATTGTGTATCCTGTTTTGAGACCTTATGTGGTTGTAAAATTTGTAGGAAAGAAGATTAACATTGTGACGATGGATTCATTGTGGCTACAATACTCCAAAATATCAGTTGGTAATGCATTGTGTGTTCCATATTCTTTAGAGGCATCTAATCTCGCAATCACAACTTCGTCATCAACTTTTGTTGCAAGAAGTTGGAAGTGGTGTGCCTATCTTTCATAGAAATAAAATAGCAAAAAATGATTCTCCCTTTCGAGTGTTTGTGTCCCACCTTTTGATAGAGCTCACAGTAAACAAAGCATCAACAATCATTATAATATTAAAAAAATATAACATTAGATACTACAAATCAATTTTTGTGATGTGAACTGAAAAATGTATATTAAAAAATACACATTTATAGTATATACTCACCATCAATATTGCTTTCAGTTGGTATCAATAAGCCGTGCTTTGTATAAAACACCTCATGTTGATGCAAATTTACACCTTTGGGAATATGATGGCATCTACCAATAAAATCCACGTGAATTTCAAACATTGTTATCCAATAGAATGCTCCACCTATGGAAACCTATACTAAATAATTCAACGCTTCCACATGATATGAAATTTTCAATGACTTCTTCAAACATACCATGCACATTTTCATAATAAGTATGGACATACATGCCTATATTTATTGTAAAATCAAATGGATTTGTGTTGTGCACCAAAATCTCATCCATTTGAATGAGTATATTTCTTCCAATATTGACAAAACGACCATCTCTTAATAAGCAAGTCCCATCTGAATTAGATTCCATGTAAATACCTCACTTGATGATTGCAATCAAATGTTTTTCCTGATATTCAATATTTGGTCCACTTGAACATAACTGTGATTTAGTTTTAAAAAAATGAAGGATGGTTCAACATAAGCTTTCCACTTTCATCTACATACATCATTTGAACGGGGAAAAAAACATTCATACTATGTGTCCATGTGCCACTAGTACCAACAATGTAAAAAATTGAATGACTACCACAAGGATCCAAGCATGTCAACTCTACATTTGTTGTGTAGGTGGTTCCTTGATATGCTATCCTATTACATGTTTACAGGTCAGGAATCCTACTTTAATTATCAACCCAGGGATCGTGCAAACTTAAGAAGTGTTGGGAATTGTATGTGCAACTATTGAGAGAGTTATGTTTGGTAACTTAACCTATGGAGTTGGAAATGATTCTGACTAGAAAAAAAGTTTATTTACTCTATGAAATGCATCTTATACTACATCTTAAAAGAAACATGAATATTTATTCTACGAAAGCATAAAATCTAATTAACTTAATAAACGAGTTGATCTGAAAACTGGAACTAATCTATGAAAGCATGAAATGGCTATTCTAAGAAAATGATAGAAATTTACTTTATGGAATTCCTTGAATATTTAACTCAGAGAATAGTAATCTATTTGATCTAAAAAAGTAATAAAGGTCTATTATATGAAAACGGAGGACATTACTCTAAGAAAGGGTGAAAGATTTAATCTAAACAAAAATGAAATGTTTATTCTATAACCTGGAAATTGTTCTAGACTAGTCTACGGAAACAACCTACAACACTACATACACCATACATTTAAACTACAGACATTGTTATTCTTTCCTATAGAAAGACAGAGCATTTTCAGAAATTAAATCTAAACCTTTTACTTGATATTTCAGAATTCTAATTATGTTTTCATGCATTCTAACCCACAGATCTAAATCTAAATAAAGCAAATCAATGATGATATTAATGGAATGAAATTTGCCAATCTATTGAACTAATATTGAACAAGCAAATGTGCAAAACTAATGTTGTTTCAAAACATAAAACATAACTCATGCACATCACAATGAGGGGGCCCACCTCAAGGCGTATACAGGAGCTTGAGCTAAACTATAAACTCACAAATTTGGTAAAACACGATTCTTCCATTAAGTTGTTTGATGATCCATATCAAAGGTACAAAACTTGACTACTGAAAACTATAAAGAAATGTCTGAGGTAAAAACGATAAATTATATCTATCTCCCACACAATGCGTGAGTCTCTATTTATTACATAATTTCAAAAATATCCTAAAAAAATCTACTTTGGAAATCACGAGATCAATCTCCTCTAGATTCATCATTCTTGAAAATTGGGGGAGAATGGTATTCTTACTGAGTTGATCTTGAGTTCTTCCTTCATTGCCTCCTGTGGTCGGTTGAAATTGAATGCTGCCAAGCTTGCTCATGTCTAGCCTCAAAAAGGTGTGATTTGTTGTCCTTGTTGTTGCCTTCAATCCTGCACTTAATTGCACATAACACTCATCCACTTGTTAACTCATTTAAAATCATGCTAAGCAAAGAAAGATTACCACATATCCAACATTCTTTATAATCAACTATAATCATACCCTAGCCTACAGAAAAGGGGGTTATTTCATGATAGGTTATTGTTCTATGTCAGTAAAAAGGGAATTGGTAAGTGCAAATGATACCTATAACATAGGCTTATCATCTCCCCCAAACTTGAAGATGTTACACATCCATGTGTAACCCATCACCTTGGATCTATAGACCTGTTTGTTCTCCCAATGTCTCTTTGATATCCAAGGAAACTATACTTGATGCCCTTGTATTCCTATAGTACCACACATTCTGCTCCTCTTTAGTTAAATTCCTCTTTAAGAGTCAGTGGGAGGAGGAATGGTGGATTTATCTTCAATCCAATCCATCTCAAGTTGTTCTTCTGCAGGGATTCCTTGTACATTTGGGATCTAACCAGGGAAACATTCAACCTTTGGGGAGAGTGTGGCTCTCTTTTCTTTAAATCCATGGAGACTCTTTTCCACCTATCATTGATGGAACCCTCCACATCCTCAAGGATGCTTTGAAGGGTTTTGTCGAAATGATCAATGACTTCCTGTTTCTTTTCTTCAAGGATAGGGATTAGCTCCTCAACAGTTATCAAATATTTGTTACCTTGGATCACAGTTTAAGGATTAGATGTGTATGCCTGAATCTACAGTGCATTTTCCCATTCCTCCGACTGGTAAATGTGGACATCCTGGGCCCTTTCCACTTCGTGATTCATCCAAGAACAAAGAACCCTTAACTAAAAAATCATCGATATATGGATTAGGTGACCAATTGTATGGGTTAGGAAGTATGAAATTATGGAGATAAAATCACACAATTGATCTTTTTCCAAGTCTGTACTATCTAGTGATACATCCACAAAATATTTTGGGGTGACTAACTCTAGTGGAAAATTGTTCTTTAACCTGCTCAACTGAAACCTGCACCATTTCTCCCTGAGATATACGGCATAGATCCTCGAAGGGGTCCTATAGATAATAATCTCCTCATAGATTTTGGCAGTTCTATCCATTATGGCCTCCAGTTTTAGTATTTTTTATTCTTTTATGCCAATTCTTCTAGATATTTTTCCAGTTCTTGGATGGTATTGAAATGTTCATATGAATATAGCTTTTCCCAGTGTTAAATCACCCCTGCTCTACTCGCCTGAGGCTCTTAAAATACTACCCGTGATCTCATTTTTTAGCTACTGGACTATTCATATATGTCACTGAACTATTAATTATAATAAGTTTGATCATCAATTTCTCTATTGCTTTCACTCTTTCCATAGTCTATTTAGGTTTTATTGCAC
>NWUY0300008555.1:31577-43461 GCA_004151065.3 Larix sibirica | reverse complement strand
TTCCATGCTTCACCAACTACTCGTTGGTCTTATGTTCGACATTGGACCATGGCGGATCTATATATTTTTGCTGTTAGTATTTATATTTTATGAACTACTGATCGGCTATATAATTTGCTGTTTGTATTTATATTTTGATGAGGCTCTTGTGGTCGGATCTGCCGTCTCTAGTTACTGTTTGTGCGTCTTTGGCTATTGGTGTGCCTTTGACGCTATGCTTATCGTTATTTCTGGCACTAGATGACTGTTGACTGTATCGATGCGTCTTTGACGCTGTGCTTATCATTATTTATGGAACTATATTTGGCCCTCTGTGTATGAGGTGATTTGTGCTCTTGGGATGTAACTATGCTTGTTTATTTAGGGTTGATATCCCCTGTGATACTTTTTAACAGTTGGATCTATATTACTATTTCACAGTATTAATAGTAAGTTTATTTTTTTCTATTGAAAAAAATAACTAAAATTTAGTCAACATTATGTGCATTAAGCTCATACAGAAGATTAAGGCTGCACACAAATGAGATTTATATCCACTTCACGCAGATTAATGCTCTCTTCATGTAGATGTGTTCAGGATTTATATGTGTACATTTCCATCCATGAGGCATTAGGTAATACTATACAACTCAAGGAAAATTTAAATGGAACAAAATCTGCACTAAATAATTAATTTAAATCGTGTGAAAATATGGAAACGAAATTGCAAAGGAAGCAAAAAGAAATACGATCGGTAGGATGGCTAGTCCCTGGAGATTCACACACAATATATACACAGAACTTGCTTTCCAGAAAACCAATTTTCATTGAAGAGAGATGTTATCTCCTCAAATGGTTTTGTAAATTTCAAAGCACTTTATTCATTGTGCTGAAATTGTCTAAACTATTTACTCATTTTTCCCTATCCATAAGCCTTTTCTTAAAAATGAATCCTTCATCAAGCTCTCGTTGATCATTTTTTGTCTATAGTATCTTCTGACCTGCATTCCAAAAATATGAGAGAAAGTTACGGGTGCCAAAGATTATACAGGTCAAGAAAATGAAGCATATCATGGAGACAGAGCATGGCAACTCAATATAAATAAAAACCATTAATCTATGAATGCAGAGGAAAGTGATTTTCTCTTATTGCTCAAATTTGCTAGAAACGAGACATAAAATCTAAATGCAAAATGAAAATTCAGTTTGACAGCTTTGGAAATAATTTCAAAGCCCGTGGTTTCGGCAACTTGCACAGATCTCAAAAGGCGTTTTTAGCCACCAAAACCAGAACTTTCAGTGGCTTACCCTCCATGAATTTTTGCCTCTAAACCACCGAAAGCACAGAGACTAGAAGAATGCTATTCTTTTTGCACAGATCTAAGTTGTTTTATTCCAATTGGCACGAGGATGGTTTCTGAGCGAAGGTTATAATTAAGGGCATCTGTTTTAGTGTTTTGTTCTAGTTTTGGAGGTGCCAGCAAGGTGAAAAAAGATAAAATTTGTTGCCTATTTTTGGCAAAAAATGACCTATCTGCCAAGGTGGCATTTTCAACCTCATCCATCATCCTATGAAGACTTGCTGCAGTTGTCGAAGATCATGAAGATTGATAGGATAATAGTTTGACCTATAAAATAGGATCTTTTCCTAGTTTTATTCAAACTGTTTTAACTTTCTATTTTTAGCAAGTTCGATCCAGTTTTATAGGATCTTGAACTATTTTGTAAAGGTTGTAAAGCCTGTGACTTATGTAGAACAAGGGGGTTCAATTTTAGAGACTTTTTCATATATTGTAAGCTCAAGCTTCTCATTTTCAGATCNATAGAGTACCTCAAGTCCTTAAATAGGATTTATCCCATGGAATAATACCATGGGAAAATACCATGGGATACCCAAAACCATGGGCCCATAAACAACCAACGATAAACCCATTACAGTCCATTTATTCTACGTTTTCGACTTTACGGTGGGTTTTGGTCAGAATTAGATAAAAAAATATTTTGGTAAAATCCATATTTTTACTTGTTTAAATTGTGTTTCTGAATCCATAAATAGATTTAGCACCATCTAATGCTCCCATGACACCCAAATTAAGCAATTTCCATACCTAATATATGTGATTCTATGATTTTTTTTATAAATTTCCAATCTAACCTGAACAAAATAAGACATAAAATATAGTGAGAAAATATTGAAAACTTAAAATATTTAGACTACACCATATAAATTTATTTATTCAATATCAAAAAAATTAATACCAGTCTTTTTAATAATTATATTTATGTTTACAAAATTTATTATATATATTTTTTTAAATTTTAATTTTAAATTTAGATAATAAATTTATATTAATTATTTTTAAATAAAAATATCCTTAAATAACACATATCATTAAAGTTGCAAGTTGCAAGTTGCAAGCATAATTAATATTTTGGTGCTGTCTAGCCACAATGGCAATGACCACACCTTTCACTTTGTCCCTCATCGTTTTCACTGTCACTTACAATTGTCAGTCACTCACCGTTCAGGCCTTCAATAACTGGTCTCCTTTTGTCAGTGGGACTCGCGCCGCTCGCCTGCAATTTCTGCTCCCTGATTCTCAAAAAAAGTAAATATGCACCAAACTATTCCCCAAAACCAGCTTGATCCCGAATCGATTCCCAATTCTCCAGTACTCTCCTTTATTGTAGCGACTGGCAAACACTATCCACCCTGTTCAGGGGAAACGTAGACTGATCTTAGAGACTGGCAGTGGCCGGGACAAGGGGACTCAGTGGTCAGTGCGAAAATACACTGGGAAAGCCCTGACAGGAAGCTCATGGAAAACTGAGATGGAATAAGACAATAAATGGCCTACACTGAAACTTGCTTGATTTGGCTTGCGGCCCTGCGGGCATTATTCATCTGCAAGTTCCAAAATTTTGGCTTGGGGGCAAGAAGCAGTACCATGCAAAGCAGAAGGGATCCTCTGGATGGGAATATAAAGCTCATTTCGATTCACGCAGAAATCAGTTATCTAAGAAATACACACGCTATTCACTAATAATCTGAAATAACACTCTCTGTTGTAGTAGTTTAAGCACACTCATTGTATATATATGTTGCGATAGTTTAAGCATGCTATATTTGTTGCGGGAGTTTTCGTTGATTGATGAAATTCATTTCGTTTTGATGGCACTTGAACAGGCAGGAAGCGACGAGGCTTCTTCCCCGGATCACTTCCCCCAGCTGGTGTAAGGACCAGGCCACATATGAAGTGTTCCATTCCATTTTATATATGAATCAATGCCTCGACAAATCCTCAGATTTATGAAATAGGTTTAATATTTTAAGGAATTATTGAATCAAGAGAAAGAAATCTCGAATTTCAATGATTCAAGAGAGAAATTATTATACGTAGGGCAACCAACGGAATTATATGGTGTTCCTGTCTATCCCATAGCAGAGCTAGGCCCTGCAAAATCTAATTAGTGTAAGTGTAACCGACGTGGCGGTGTACGTAGAACATCATAAGGTGCCCATGACACGGTACTACTCCCTCTTGCAATTGGAAGGAGAGACCACCGAGATTCGAGCTTTGACCGCGGCGTGACGTTTTCCTTTGTAGGAGGTAGGGGGGTAGTTGTGTGTTTACCACGCTCGAAGACGAAGACGAATCGCCAACGCTTGATTGCACGGCTGCAGAAAGTATATTGTTCATTACGCCTACTTCCATCCAATCATGGTCTCTGTGTCTCTTCATCATCTGAGTTCCCACAATCTACCCCTAACAACGACATCCCCATTGGACGTAGTTGTTGTAGAAGAGTAGCGTAGTCCACAAGATTGTGGGGAATGGGAATGGGAGACGTAGGCGCAATAGTACGACTCATGTTGTGATTGCGCACTCCCTCCATTCCCGGTCCCTCCATTCAAGGACGATGGAACTCACAGACGTCTTATTCTTGTTTCTGCGATGATTAGCAGGCGTAGAGGGAAGCAGAGGAGCTGGAATTCTGGTAGCACTGGAAGTCATGTAGCTCTGGTTCTAGAGGCTGTCGAGAAGGAGGGAGGGAGCTGGAAAGTTCGTCTTGGCATTGGCTCCCCTCAAATAGGGATAATGATTGAATATTGTAAGAAATTCAACAATGCTTTCTCTTAATTTTATGAACCAGTGAACATAATAATTCCACATAAAATTAAAATTAAGATACCAAAAGTGCATGGGAGAACAATGGCTATAAACATTATTCATTGATTAGTGTCTTTTGATATGTGTAATCTATAACATACTTAATAGGCTACCTTTAGTGGCTTGATAGTCCACATATAGGGATGATCTCATTCAATAACTAAGGTTGCAACAAGTGTTTGTATAGTGGGCCTACCCCTGCTTACCATGTAGACAATGTCTATCTTTTTATCTTTTTTGATTCATCAGACATGATTGGTTTTGGCCGACCTCGTTTTGCATGGCAACCCAAGTTTGAACCTCATAAAGTAGCAAAAAAAAGCACTTAAAATCCATCCATATTAAGCATTGGTGTGGCCTAAACCAAATATGATCCCCATACCACATCATGAATAAACTAATAAAAAACATATGATTATTAAAAGTTTAATCACATATGTAAACATACAAATGCAACACATAACATAACAAAACCTGAGCAAGACGAATGAATGATTTAACTTTCGAGAAAAAAACAAAAAATGAAAAAAACTTTCCCTACGTTTAACCATATGTTCTTATATGAAGTAGTAAAGGCTTTTCAGTTTTCATATATCACGAAGAGGATAAGGAATAGAATGAATGCCTCTTTAGGGACACCATTTAGTAAATCTTTAAAAATTACATATGAAACTTTTACAACACCTAAAATATCTTTCTACATGTTATGACCAAAGTCATAAGATTCAGAGAATTTGAAAATATGTACATGTTATAATCAAAGTCGTATGATTCAGCGAATTTAAAAATATGTATACGGTTAATGGTTGAATCAAATAGCTAATTTTATCTGAATCCCATTAGAAAAGTCGAAGTCAAATAAAATTTTGGTTTGGGTATTCTGGCGGAGTGGATTCATTATAAGAAAGTTCTTGATTTCTTCTGCTCGATTACAGGTATGCTCATTAGTTTTATTAAATCACACTTTTTGAAACACTCTTTGGTGGCTGATGTAGAGCGGCCGATCAACTTACTTTTCCCTCTGGACTTCAAAGAATTGACTGGTGGCACGAAGTATCTGGGTTTTTTTATCAAACCATCAAATATCTGCTGAATGACTGGAATTGGCTGATAAGCGTTTTGACCTTCGGGTTGGCCATTGGAGTATGCGACAGTTATCCATGGGTGGCAGACTTACGCTGGCAAAAGCGGTTCTTCAGAACTTGGGGGTCTACTGGTTTTCTCTCTGTAAAACTCCAAAAACCATCCTTTGGCTTATTCGCAGAAATTTCTTCAGCTTCTTATGGACAGGGGGTGGGGAAAAGGAAAATTTTCACTTGATAAAATGGTCAATGTTGTCTCGACCATGGTTTTTGGGTGGCTGGAACATCAAAAAATTGGATCACTTTGTCAATGCACTGCATGCAAAGAGTTTATGGAGGGATCTTTTTGCCGATTCAATTTGGGGAAAGATTATTAGGGCCAAGTATCTTAAAAATGATTCGATGGCATACTAGTTTCGAAAGGGTAAACCTTCGGCTATCGGTGTCTCAAGCA
This sequence comes from Larix sibirica, assembly GCA_004151065.3. Taxonomy (NCBI): domain Eukaryota; kingdom Viridiplantae; phylum Streptophyta; class Pinopsida; order Pinales; family Pinaceae; genus Larix; species Larix sibirica. Next base: position 37,774 of record NWUY0300008555.1, on the reverse strand, counting down.
TATGGAATGAACTGTTGGGCTCTTTCAATACCATTGCGTAGTGGCTCACTTGGATCCCTGGAAATGGTAGATTGATCAGGCTTGGAATTGATCCTATTTTGGGGGGATCTAACTCATATCACTTATCTCCTGAATTGTTGGCACACATCCAAGCTGTGGGGTACTATACACTTGCCCATGCGTCGTGCTATAATGGTTCTGTGGGCACAAAGTGGATCACTGCATCACAGCTGGGACTCGATGGTGTATTGGGCAGAGAATGGTCTGATTATATAAGACCATTATGCTAGGAAAATGTTCAACTAGCCGAGACTGCAGATCGCTTGACTTGGTCGTGGGATGTGGCTCATGGAAAGGTTACGGCAAAACTGGCATATGATTCAATATTTGCTGATATACAGTTAGAAAATCAATGGTGGTATATTACTATTTGGAAACTAACTCTTCCACTCAAAATCAAGTGCTTTATTTGGTTGGCATTATGCAATAAAATTCTCACACGGGATAATCTATGTCACCGTGGCTTCATTGGTCCTGGATGGTGTCCATTATGTTGCCTTTAGAATGAATCGACGGATCACCTATTCTCCACCTTCTCCTTTACTCAGGGTCTCTGGAAATTAATTGCTATATCCTCTGGCGTTCATATAAACTAGAGTTCCACCTCTCTAATCAATTGTCTCAGCACGTGGTTCCGGCACTCCTATACTATGATTGAGCTTCCATGTTTCATGCTTTGGGATATATGGAAGGCCTGGAACTGCAGAATTTTTGAGGGCACTCATCCACTTCAGGATTGGATTTGTAGTCGGACTATTGCTGCATATAAGGAATACATCTCTCTCTATGGAAAAAAAGGTGGCAAGCATAATACAATCATGGGTGGTCTGGGACGCCGGATGGCTCCATCGGTTTTGATGTACCCCTATGGATTCTTCGACGGAGCTACGATTCGAGGACCGGGTATGAGTGGGGCCAGTGTGGTCTTGCACCTATCTACCACTTGTTTTTTCCGTATCCAGTTAAATTTGGGGATTAGTTCCAATACTCATAGCGAATTGTGTGCTCTTTGGCTCTTATTGCATTTGGCTCGTGCCAGGCAAATTTCGTCCCTCTTGATTATGGGAGATTCATCATCTATCATATCATGGGCAAAGGGTGTTGATCCTCTCAATGTGTTGCTACTCTCTTTTTGGCTGGATACGGTTCGGAAGCTAATCGACGAATTTGAGCACACACATTTCCTTCATATCTTCCGTGAGGTAAATATGGAGGCGGATCGGTTATCCAAGTTGGCTTTAACTTCGCAGGCATGTATCATTTTGTGGGAGGAGTGGCATGAAGAAATACTTTTCTCTCGGGGCTCTATTGACATGTAGTGGTCTTGATACCTTTGGACTCGACCCTTTTGGTGGGATGATTTCTTTCTTGGTACGGTATATATCTATATGTTTTATGCGGCTTTAACTTTTTGTGCAGGTTCATAGATTCCATGCTTCACTAACTACTCGTTGGTCTTATGTTTGACATTGGACCTTGGCGGCTCTATATATTTTTGTTGTTTGTATTTATATTTTATGAACTACTGATCGGTATTTTTTGATGAGGTTCTTTTGGACGGATCTACTGTCTCTGGTTACTGTTTGTGCGTCTTTGACTATTGATGCATCATTGACGCTGTGCTTATCGTTATTTCTGGCACTATATGACTGTTGAGTGTAACGGTGCGTCTTTGACGCTGTGATTATCGTTATTTCTGGCACTATATTTGGCCCTCTGTGTATGAGGTGATTTGTGCTCTTAGGATGTAACTATGCTTGTTTATTCAAGATTGATATCCCCTGTGATACTTTCTGACAGTTGGATCTATATTACTATTTCATAGTATTAATAGTAAGTTTATTTTTTCTGTTGAAAAAAAAAAAACTCAACCTTAGTCACACTTAGAAACCCTAAATTTAGTATGGGGGCTCCTTTTCTCTACCTAGGATAAGAAAAGTACGAGAGGTTGTGGTGGCCACAACACCAAGGTCACCCTATGTAAGGTTTAATCCACTTAATATCCTTCATAGAGAAACCAAATATTTCCAAAACAAAATATATAAAACCATATCTAACTTTGTCGAAGGAATTGGCTCGGTTGATTTTAATAACCATACCTTTGTCCCCTCTGTTGTAACTTGAGTGGATTAACTCTTGCATTGGGATGATGTTGTCATAGATTTGACGATTTTCCATGAATCCCCTTGGTTCTCAGAGATTATCTTGGGAAGAAGAACCTTGACTCTATAAGCCAATATTTTTGTCAATATCATGTATGTTACATTGCATGGAGAAATGGGCCTGAAGTGAGAAAGCGAGGTGGGTTTTGTCTCTTTTGGAACTAGAGATATGAAAGAAGAGTTCATTGCACCCCTTATTTTTTCCTTGCCTCTAGTCTAGTTTAGCATTTTGCGGAGATATAATTTTATGAAATGGCAACATGCTCTGAAAAAGTGGATGGTAAATCCATATGGGCCAAGGGATTTCTTTGGCTCCAGGATTTAAATGGCCTCCACTATTTCGTTTTCCAAGATCTCATTTTCAAGAAAGATATTCTCCTCATTTCTTATTATATTGGGAATATTGTGAAGCATCATTTCCTTTGCATCTATATTGGTACTACTTATTTATGTATATATGTGCTTAAAATTTTGACACGCCTCTTCCTTGATTGCATTAAAATATAAAATTTGTATTATGTTTGAGTCATATATTTCCTTGATGGTGTTTTGTGTAATCTTTCCTTAGCTTATTTAATAAATAAGACGATATTTATGTCTCTAGATTTAAGCCATAAGATTCTACATTTGAGAAGCCATAGATATTCATATTGCCTATGAATCTTATGTGTTTTTTGGATTGGCTCATGTCTCTCCCTTAGTAGTTCTTTGGTTACTACAATTCTTTTCATTTCCACCTGTAGCGTTTCTAGTTTGAATTGAGCCTCTTTTCTTTTAACCATTGGAGACTTGTAATGAAGTTTTGTCCATTGGTTCAAATCTAACTAAATCTCATTTGACTAATCTCAATTTGTTTTTAATACTAATTCCAGTGATCCCTGGATTTTAGAGTTCCATTATCTTGAATTATCCCCATAACCTCCTCCTCCTGCAACCAAAGAGGAATAAAGAGAAATGGAATTGAACTTAAATCCTCTTTCTCAACAAAATATAAGAGAATGAGTTTATGATAAGAAGCGACCAAAATGAGTATTTTGGACTAGATAAAGGATCCATCCAAGAGAAAGGAGTAGTGCATAAGAAACATGTTAAATATAGCCACAATATGTCTTGGTCCAAGACTATGATTGGACCAAGTGAAAATCCCTTTTTTGGAGGGACGTCAACCAAATCCCAATCTACAATTAATCCTCCATATGTTCACCAAATTGATCTCTAACCAAATTATCCCCTCTTCTTTCCTTTTGATAAATAATGACATTGAAGTCACCAACCACAATGATTATGTGGCTTATGTCCCTCTCATGAAGGAGGGATAATGATCTCCAAAAATCAACATTTTCTCCATATTGGACTGGCACATAACCATTGCATATTATGAGTATTTCCTTTGTGTCTGCATTCTCTAACATGTCCATTAACCAATACTACATTTCTATCTATTATAGTTTCCTAAACATTTTGGAATCCCAAAAGGTAGCAATTCTAGTGTTTCCATATTTTCACCACAATACTTCAGGCCTCTTCCATCTCAATTTTGGTATCCTACACAAGTAGGAGGGAGAGCCTTCCACTCCTACAATTCTTTACAATTCCAGGATACCATATTCAATAGTATACCATATTCTCTACTCCCCATTTCCCTACAATTCCAGGATACCATATTCATTAGTGACCATTAGATGGGAGGGACACCATGCCAGCTTCACTTTCTGGCTTCCTTTTGTTTGAAATTTTGATTAGATCATTCTTAAATGAGTTCTTTATTGTAGCTTTCAAACCTATAACTTTTTCTTTTGATGCTATCTCTTCTCATTTTTCATTTTAGGTTCTCCTACCACATTTTTAAGGGGATAGCCTTTCTTCCACAGATTCCTTTGTCTTGTCTTCCTATTGCTACTTAGATTTCATCCTTGTCACAATTCCATTAGCTGTGGCTAAGGCCTTTGATTGAGATGAAAGAACTTATTTGATTAGTTTTGAAAGAATCTTGGTCTTGTTGTTTCACATGAATCCAATCTCCTTTGGGATTGGTTGTTCTTGATATTTGGGCATTTTTCCAGAAGAGCCCAACAAAACCACTTGATCTTGATTGCTAGCATGATCCTCATATTCAAGCTTTGAAAGGAATTTAAATTGATTATATTGAGGAAGTGAGGGAATAGAAGCATGAGATCTTGATGGAACGACATTCCTTGATTTTTTATCCCTTTTTTACTGCCATCTGACTTTGTTCTCAAGACTCAAGCACTAAGTGGGGTCTTTAGATAAATTTCTTGCAAAGTGACTGTACTCATGGTAGGTCTTGCACTTGAAAGGAATTTTCTCATAGTCTAATTTTTGGGTATAAGTCTATCCATCCATAGAGAGATTTATAGCTTTAGGGAGTCCCTTTTCTATATCTACTTCAATACAGATTCCAACACAAGCAAACATAGGATCCTTTGGTTTAATTCTCTCTATATAATGACCAAGAGAGTTTTAAATAGTTGACAAGTCCTCAACACTCCAACAGTGCAGGGAAACATGAGGAAGGTGAACTCACACAGGGACCACTAAGTAGATGTATTTTTCAAGGTCGAAATCTAGAGACCGCTTATTTAAACACATTCCTCTCGGTCCCATAAAGTAAGGACCACTTCTGCAGATGGGATAATGATATTGTTTTTTCTCAAAGAAGAAAATGAAATACCCCCTTCCATAAAATATTTGATGCATATCTCCCTTCATTAGAGGCCTCCAGTGCTTGGAGTTCCATATTTCTATCGCTATGGGTGAAGGCTAGAGCCTAGTAAACTGTGTGGGCTTTACGCGAGCTAGGGATTTGTGGAAACATAAGAGAACTTTACCTTAGGTATGGAGGAAATATTAACAAAACATTATGTTTAAGGAGGGGAGGGGGGGGATGGAGGAAGGAGGAAAATAAGTTGTTGAAGAATGAATGTTGGCACATATATACTCCGACCAGGTTTCACTTAACTAATCACCAACAAAACCCAAGATACCGGCCCTTTCGTCATCACCTACGAAGCAGGTGATGACCCACCCGAGGTATCTATGGGAGATGAAGGAACCAGATTTCTGCAGTAACGAGCAGGTGTGGCAGGAATATTCCAAACATAGCATTCCAAACCTCAACAGAACACAAAGCTCCAACAGATCATAAATATTTCATACATATCACTTAACTAGCTGCAACATATATTTATTAACTGAGAAGTATCCACATCATTCATAACTTCCATATTAAACAACATTGATTCATCAATATGCAGAAAGTAACGAAATGACATAACACATCATAACATCATTCTCACACATTGAACACTAGATATAACATGGAAACCAAAACAGGAGAAAACTATGGAAGCGCTTTCTTTATTCATGAGTCACAGTAAAATAAGCACTTCACTGGTTTGCATCAACAACCTACAAGTTTCTTCCTTTCCTTTACAATGGATCCACACACACAGCCTATAGATCACGTGACTCTCTCTCTCTTTTACAATACAAAAGGTCTTCGACATAAACCCAAAAACTCTTCAAACTTACTTTTAGACATCAAAAATACCAAAAAGGCTAACCAACTAACAACCCCAAAAATCCCAACACGTTACATATTTATAGGGCACACACACCCTGTCCCGCTCCCACTACTCCACTACTCAACTAATCCACTCATAAATGTATGTGGACACAAAATNCGGGGAAATATTATTGAAGCAGCAACTTCCTTGGGAGACGACATAGTTCCAGCTTTGATGATAGAAAAAGCCTGGAAATTATTTTGGTTGTAATCATCTATCCGGCGACTCCATGAAGGACGGATTCAGTGGCGACTCCACAATATTAAGATGTTAAAAGCATTTGCTGCTCTTTTGGCTCGGAGGTTTTCACCTCTCAACTTCTCTTCAGTTCCTGGTTTCCCACATCCAGTACCTAATATGTCAAAATGGGGAGATTTTCTGCCTATCT
>NWUY0300008554.1:113934-128017 GCA_004151065.3 Larix sibirica | reverse complement strand
TGAATTACAAGCAAGAGGTCATGGGGTCAAGCCCTCATGCTAGCTACCTATATGAATATTGTGGGCCTCACTCGATGTCACTATTATGCTAGGTTTCCAAAACTTTAAATGATTGATTTACCCTAGATACCATCCTCACAATGAGGGAAGTTCCCAATGGGTTTCCCTAGATTTGTTTTATATAAAAAAAATGTTATTGTGCAACAATGCTAAACCCTAATCCACCAATTAATATTAGATTACAATGGTATATAATACCACGGGTTGAAAGCCACACATAACCCATAACCATGGAACTATTGGATGACGTTGGGATAGAAGTGTATATGTAAAGAGTACAACGAACATCCAACAAAAGCATGGAAAACTTTGCCAATGAATTGTGTTACCTTTGGCCCAACCCTAATATGAAAAGTATGGAGTGATATGAACTTCCGTACCCATCTAATTATCATTACCCCTATCTTTATTAAGGGGATGTATAATGTTGCTAAGTTAATTTGGAAGGCTTGGGAGGCTATTACGAATAAATTGGTTTGGAAAAGTGACTATGTATGGTCTAGCTTGTTGTTCAATGATCAAAACAATTGTACTCCCCATTAGTCATCTCTAAACAAAACACATGAGGGATATTAGCCTATTTTCAAGAAAAATTCCAAGAAAGGCAGTGAAACTATCATGATCTCTATAATACTCATGTACGAGATTGTAAAAGTTGAATGACCTTAAACAACAAGTTTAGGGAAACTTTTAAGGATCCACAATTTCATGTATTTGCAGAAAGCCTATTGAATCATTACAGTTTTCAAAATATCAACTATAAATGTGTGACAATACTTTTGTAAAGATTTCAAAAAGATTAAAGGATTTTTTTATGTATATTATAGAAAAAGTGGGAAATTTTCAAGAAAAATAATTTTACAGTATATAAATTTGGGTGAATATTCATTTTGAATTAGCGAATATTTTTCAAATACAAGAAAAAAAATAGCCAAGTCAAAATTTATCCCCTAAAATTTTCCATAGTTGAGTCTAGTTCATCAAATTCTAACAAGCATAATATTGATAGAATTCATAGTCTCATTCAAAATAACATTTTCCTTAAAATTAACCTACAATTGCTATGGGCTTGGTGGTGTTACTAGAGGTCAAACCAAACTAAGGGATTCAAGAGTATTAAGATGAGAAACTATCAATGGTTTAACGCTAAGCCAACATTGGATGCAAGATTAAATAATATAAGGAGACTCAAGAAAAAAGATTTCCCTAACATATTAAAGGACATTTAGAAATATCCTTTGGAACCAAAAAAATCCTACTTCAAATGGTCTTTGGTACACAATGACTTAGCTATTGGTAGTAATTGAAATACATGGGGTGCCACAACCTAAGTTTCCCTTGCGTGGAAAGAATGAAGCCATTAAACACATCTTCTAGTTTTGTAGCTCTATTTAATCTGCATGAGATTGAACATCTATATTCTATAACCAGTTGCTCCCTTCTCCCATTCCCTAGAAATCAACACTTCTAGGAGATAAAATCCCATTGGTCATTAAGTTTCATACACCATAGCAATTTATTAGAGTTAATATATTATATCATGTTTGGAAAAAAAGAAGAACATATTATAAAAGATGCACAACAATACACATATTTTACCTAAAACTCTCTATCATGTTCCCAATTGCGCTTATAGATTCAAGTGCATGCAAGGAAGGTAGAGATGAAAGTGGGGCACTTATTACAGTTGCTAGATTTTTGGCTTTGGGTTCCTTACAACATGAATAAAAATATCCCTGACAATCACCAACTAGCTCATTCAACTCATTCTTAAGATTTTATTGGTGGTTTCCCTTGACCAAAAGTTGATTGTGATGTTCATGAGAGCTAGAAGAGGAATAAAAGTTAGCCTTGACCCCAATTTCCTTAAGAACCATGGTTTGATAATTCCTTAGTGTTCATCTTTCCACCTTAGATCCATATTAAATTACAAATCTCAAATAGGGAAATAATGGAAGGGGGCTAATTTAGATTAATGCGGATGATGCTCAAGGACACTCTTTTTTTATCCAGTTGGCCTATTAATTTTGTATTTAGGCCTCTAATGATTTGGCCAATTTATTTTGGCCCTCGTTGCACCATTTTTTAATTAATGATAAGACTAGTAGATGTTGGCATTATCCCTGTGGTGGTTGTCCTTATGAGTTACAACCCTTTCGTGTACAAAATGCATGTAGTTTTGTCAAGGGTCAATAACTCGAAAAGGAGGTAAGTTTTGCACTCTCCTCACTTGGGTTGAAATCCCCAATGAGACATTGGGCCATTGTGTATTGGTTGAAAAGGTAGGTCCCCCAATTTACAATGTCTCAAACTTAGTTTGAGGCTTGAGTTTCCATTTAGGTGTGGCTTGCGAGTTGTTGCACCTAGCCTAGGGTTTATAGGGATAACCAACTATATCTATAGTTCCAACCAACCAGTTACCAATTCCCCTAGATCCAAATAAAAAATCATGTAACTTTTACTCTATATTAATATAATAATAAGCATATATTTTAAAAAAAGGTAAATCAAGAGTTTCATCATATAGTTTCATTGCATACTTTTGTATTTTTCGTTTCTCAAACCAACAAAAATGGAATTTAGATATTTTAACAAATATATGGCTATATAAAGAAGGGTACTACGTTAGAAGAGAAAAAATCAATGAGTTTTGATCCCCACTAGGATCATCATCGGGAGCTCTAGGGAGTGAGGAGAGGCTCATAAAATGACAAAAATTACATGGCATATAAATAGTAAACAAAAGCCTTGAAACCTACTTCGTATGTGGTCAGCTAAGATTAAATAATGATATTTAATTATTACTCAAATCCCCAATCAATGATCTCCAACTTATGTTGAGCATTAGGCCATCATCCCTATTTAAATTGTTTGAGTTCAACTCGATCTCCAACGATTCCATTACTTTTCACTTCCCGTAGTTGTCCACTTTGGCAATGACCTTAGCGTCTTCAAGACACATAGAATGGTTGGTCGTCCATAATGCTTAGCGAGGGAAGATTTATGGATTCTATTCAAGTTTAGGTCAACGCTGTGTTATTTAAATATAACCTTCATTGACCTACCTATCTCGCCAATGTAGACTTTTCCACATGAACAAGGAATTGCATAAACTCCTTTTTGCAGACTTGGGTCGATCTGATCTTTTGATGTGTCAATCATGCTTCTTATGGTATTGATTGGGGATAAATTCACATGTAGGTCGACCTTCTTCGAGATCCTAGCTAGCAACTTTTCAATTAGACCTCTAATATAAGGAAGGAAACCCTTTTCATGTCTTGACATATATTCATCCTATTGTTCTTCTTGCTTTAATCATGGCTTCTTCAATTTGGTTTCCTTTGTACCCATTCTTTTTAAAAGCAGCTGTCAAATACTCTAGCTCCTACTCCATATGCTCCTCGTTTCAGAGACATAAGGCCCTGGTTATTAAGGTATTCATCGCCTCTAACTTGTGGGATTGAAAATGGTATGATTCTGCATGCAAATATCTATTAGTGTGAGTAGGTTTCCTATAGACCTGGTGTGCAAAGGTGTCATTGTCCTTCTTAGTGATGCAAACATCGAGAAACGAAATGCTATTATCCTTTCCAATCTCCATTGTGAATTTGATGTTCTCATGCTGATTGTTTAAATGATTGAATAAATCATATAGGTTGCTCCTCACATGAGGCCAAAGGAAGTTGGTGTCATTGACGTATCTTCTCTAACCTTTGGATTTCAATGAGAAAGAGTCAAATGCTCGTCTTTCAAAATGCTCCAAAAATAAGTTAACTACCACTGGCGAGAGGGGGGACACCATTGCCAAACCTTTGGTTTGCTCATAACGAAAGGTTGACAACCGTTTTCACTATTATTAGAATTAGGTAGTAGAGAAAAAAAATATATTAAGGGAGTCTAATGAAAACCTCTAACTCTTACACAAGCTTCCTTATTGGACTAAAATCACACTTAGTGCCCATGTAATGCTAAGGAAACCCACCCAAAAAAATTACCTTGTGTTTAATCTAATCCATATCGATGGAATTGAGACCCTGACAAAGCCTTTCAAACGTTGTCCATGGTGGGCATTGTATCGATGCCAATAAATCGACGGCTTCTTGTTTGCCTTGATTTGATTAAGAAGGAATATGCTAACTTTTTCGATAGTCCATGGATAATCTATTGCGGAAAATATGTTGTCTAACTAAAAGGTAGACAACTTTTTCAGGCTTAAGCTATTGGTATGCTTTTTACAACTACCTTTTCGTTATTTTTTTTTGTTAAATAGCTTTCTTCCTTGAATTGTTAGTATGCTTTTTAGAACTACTTTTGAATTCTTGGTATGCTTTTTACAATTATTTTTAATTTTTTGTTGGTCTTTACACAATGAAAGGTGTGTGTGAACAACGTGAGCACAATAAAGGGATACACCCTTTTATGTGAAAGAGAACATGGGCACAATAGAGTAAGACATGCACCCCATCATTTATGTTTTTCAACTTTTTATTTATGTTTGTTTAATCTCATACAAAATATTATTAAATATTTAATTTTTTATATGCTTAAAAAGTTCTTAATAAAATTAAAATATAAATACAATTTTAAAATATATAATAAATTTATTAATTTTAAAATATAAAAAATGTTTGATCAAATTATAATACTTTGTTGTTAATTTAAATTAATATATTACATTTATAAATGAAATGAATATTCAACTCACAATTTTTTTATGATTCTTCGAAAGTGAATGGTATAAATATTTATTTAAAATAATGAAATAAAATTATAAAAAAAGTTAATATAAAAAATATAATAATATTAAATTGCTTGCAATATTAATGGTTTAGTTCATGCATAAGCAATCTCATAAAGGGTGAATAAGAAGCCACTTTTTGTTAACATATTAAAATTATAAATTATTAATGCCTTAATGATAAGTTAATATAGTTATTTTTTGGAATGGTTTATTTCCACTCTTTGTCCAAATAAATGTTGGCAATCAAATAATTATTTTTTAACGTATCTTCTCGTCCAAATTTGTGAACACTTACGAAGTGAATTATATAATATTGCGATGTGGAGAGGTTGAAGTTTTCCGTTTGTTGTTTAGAGAAAACTTGGAATATATTTAGGGTTCCCATTATCTTTCCACGTAGGTTTAGGTTTCTTCTCACGTAGGCGGAGAGAGAGATATGAACCTCCACACACAAACGTGTAGCGCAATCTCTGCATCACTAAAAGTCTAACGTTTTCTTTGACCTTGAAACTTTCCATTCCTTTCCTTTCTTGACTACCTTTGAAACTTTACTTTACTTTCCTTTCCTTTCTTGAAAGTTTCCATTTTTTGATATCTTACAAGGGTTCTCATGCAATCATTAAAGTCCGTAATCTCCCTTATGATCACACATGCTATTAAGATGGTATAGAACTTCATCCTTAAGTAGGTAAATAAAAAACACTTCCACTTGTAGATTTGTTTTATAGAGTAGGATGATGATTAGAGTGAGGCATCATGTAATCATAAGGAATAAGGAGGAAGGAGGGATTACATTTGCAATTTGGTTTTGGAAGAAAAAGGAGAAACCTTGTGAGGCGAAGTAATGAAGAAAACATATATAGAGAAGGCCACTAGATTGATTCAAGGTTTAGAGTTTATTAGCTTTAATGTTGTAGATACAATTAGGGTAATTCAATTACGAATTTGCAACAAATAGGAAAGAACAACAAAATTAGCAAAGGACAACAAACTAATTAGGGTTATTTATTGATTTCCTTTGGTAAGCTAATTAACTTAATTGTTGAAGAACAAAGAGAGTGGAAAAGGAAGGAATAAACCAAGGATAATGCTAACGTAGGTGTTGATGCTACTTGTATTGAAGAGTAGTCATGTAATAAACCTCCACTAAGAGAGCATTTCTCCCCTTGTACAGACTTGCAAACATTGTTACACCTATAAGACAGTGAAATATAACACACTAGGTCTACCATATAAGATAATAAAACAGTGAAGTTTTGGATGGTAACCCATTATGCCCTAAAAAAGGTGATACCTCCATTACCCTTGTTGTGTTGGAACCTCACTTGAGGTAGAAGAACCAAATTTCCCAAGGTGTGAGAGGAAATGTGGAAGAAACAAAGCCTAAGGAAAGAAAACAATCCTGGAAGTAGGAAACCAAACCATAAACAAGAGATACTTGTAGAGGGGCTAGAGATGACAAGTCCAAGTAGCCAAAAAATGTGGAGAAGGAATGGAAGAGCTAGATCAAGATTCAACACTAATCTATAAGTGTACATGTGATATAGATCGAATAAATCAAGAATCCAAGAGAGACTTTACAAAGAGAAGGAAAGTAATATAAATAGGTTAGTAAATGACCTAAGGCATAAGTGAACGTTGGCTTATTTGTGGGGAAAATTATGTCATCTATTGGAATTGTACTACATGTTTGACCACGACTCATGGTCAGAACCCTATATCATAGGTAATTCCTTTGAAAAACACATTTTGTTCCACTGGTTATGACATATAATAATGATATGGCCTATGAAAGTTGTGGGTCACTTGGTTCCAAATAAATCGGGAAGGGATAATGAAGGTTTGACCAAGTGGACCTCTTTCTAAGCATGTCCAGTCATATGTGTGTCATTAAGAACCCAAAATGAAGCACTTCAACTAATTGTGGGACAAATAAGGCATACCAAGCCCAAGATAAATCAAAACCAGTTGAAGGTTTACCCAAGGGGTATAGTAGAGTCAAACCAAGAACTAAATTCTTGGGACAAGAGAAGGGGTAGTTGAGAACCCTACCCAAGCGTTAGACATCCCAAGGATATCACACATAATAGCCTTTGTAAGAAGAACAAGAGGCATCAATTTCATTAGCGAGTGGGTCATCCACAGTATAAGCACAAAATTAGGTCACACCATGGTACATACAAGTGAATAGTTGTATGTGAGTACTAAAGTGCCCAATCCTCAAGGAGAGGATGTAATTGTTTCTTGGGTCATTTTTCATTAAAATATATAGTAGACGGGTGTATGAGTTCTATAGTGATACTAATAGTGTCCCATAATTAATTATTGTGCCTTTCTCTTTGCCATTTACTAGGAGAATTGAAAAGCACATCACCCCAAGCTAGAGTTAGGGGAAGAAATTCCAATGTCATCAATTTGGACTCGAGTTCAAGTTGATGAGGAATGGTTTCAAGTGAAGCTGATAAAAAATTTCTTAATGAAATGCCACGTTGAGATGTAGAAACTCAGATTGTGGTAGTGGGTGATGATGCTTGTTAGGAAGTGGAAGAACTCTTTTATTGAAGGACGTGCCATTTATTTTTGGTATGAGTATTGTTCTTATGATACATGCACTGCCTGTTTGTGCTNCGTAAGCTAATTAACTTAATTGTTGAAGAACAAAGAGAGTGGAAAAGGAAGGAATAAACCAAGGATAATGCTAACGTAGGTGTTGATGCTACTTGTATTGAAGAGTAGTCATGTAATAAACCTCCACTAAGAGAGCATTTCTCCCCTTGTACAGACTTGCAAACATTGTTACACCTATAAGACAGTGAAATATAACACACTAGGTCTACCATATAAGATAATAAAACAGTGAAGTTTTGGATGGTAACCCATTATGCCCTAAAAAAGGTGATACCTCCATTACCCTTGTTGTGTTGGAACCTCACTTGAGGTAGAAGAACCAAATTTCCCAAGGTGTGAGAAGAAATGTGGAAGAAACAAAGCCTAAGGAAAGAAAACAATCCTGGAAGTAGGAAACCAAACCATAAACAAGAGATACTTGTAGAGGGGCTAGAGATGACAAGTCCAAGTAGCCAAAAAATGTGGAGAAGGAATGGAAGAGCTAGATCAAGATTCAACACTAATCTATAAGTGTACATGTGATATAGATCGAATAAATCAAGAATCCAAGAGAGACTTTACAAAGAGAAGGAAAGTAATATAAATAGGTTAGTAAATGACCTAAGGCATAAGTGAACGTTGGCTTATTTGTGGGGAAAATTATGTCATCTATTGGAATTGTACTACATGTTTGACCACGACTCATGGTCAGAACCCTATATCATAGGTAATTCCTTTGAAAAACACATTTTGTTCCACTGGTTATGACATATAATAATGATATGGCCTATGAAAGTTGTGGGTCACTTGGTTCCAAATAAATCGGGAAGGGATAATGAAGGTTTGACCAAGTGGACCTCTTTCTAAGCATGTCCAGTCATATGTGTGTCATTAAGAACCCAAAATGAAGCACTTCAACTAATTGTGGGACAAATAAGGCATACCAAGCCCAAGATAAATCAAAACCAGTTGAAGGTTTACCCAAGGGGTATAGTAGAGTCAAACCAAGAACTAAATTCTTGGGACAAGAGAAGGGGTAGTTGAGAACCCTACCCAAGCGTTAGACATCCCAAGGATATCACACATAATAGCCTTTGTAAGAAGAACAAGAGGCATCAATTTCATTAGCGAGTGGGTCATCCACAGTATAAGCACAAAATTAGGTCACACCATGGTACATACAAGTGAATAGTTGTATGTGAGTACTAAAGTGCCCAATCCTCAAGGAGAGGATGTAATTGTTTCTTGGGTCATTTTTCATTAAAATATATAGTAGACGGGTGTATGAGTTCTATAGTGATACTAATAGTGTCCCATAATTAATTATTGTGCCTTTCTCTTTGCCATTTACTAGGAGAATTGAAAAGCACATCACCCCAAGCTAGAGTTAGGGGAAGAAATTCCAATGTCATCAATTTGGACTCGAGTTCAAGTTGATGAGGAATGGTTTCAAGTGAAGCTGATAAAAAATTTCTTAATGAAATGCCACGTTGAGATGTAGAAACTCAGATTGTGGTAGTGGGTGATGATGCTTGTTAGGAAGTGGAAGAACTCTTTTATTGAAGGACGTGCCATTTATTTTTGGTATGAGTATTGTTCTTATGATACATGCACTGCCTGTTTGTGCTAAGGGATGTACGCTCATCTAATTTAACATGATCTATTGGATACAAACTTGTCTTATGGGAGGAGGACCCATGTGTCTCACATCTCTTGGATGGAGGAACATAATGTTGAATAGGAAGAGAGGATTGATCTGGCTCAATCTGGGTTACCTATTGAAGATAATTTTGGTTCCATAGATAGTCTATAATTTTCGCAAGTTTTCTAAGCATTTATTCTTGAAATATTTGCATCTAGGAAATAATTTGTCACATGTCCCACATGGGATGATAAGTTGGATGTTTGCTTGGATAGGAGGAGGTAAATTTGTATGATAATACTGACTGGGACCAATGACTTGTGTCCCATTGGGAGGAAGTGGTGAAAAACCACCATGGCTATCTTGGATCATATAGAAAGAGGGATGAAGATTTCCTATGTTGTAATGTTAGGTAGAAATGGTTGTTTGGGTACTTGGATAAGCAATAGGGAGCATATTTAGATACAACTCATTTGAGTTAGATGAGATACATTTGACATGTTTTGAGGATAGAGTTAGTTAGTGCAAGGATGCAAGGAAGTAGGGAAAATATAGAGTGCTAGAAGATTTGGGAGAGTACTCCATAGTACAAGGAAGAATAGAGAAATAAGGATAAAGGAGAGGTCATTTTCTCAAGAGAGGGAAGGGTAAAAAAAATCCCTAGTGGGTTCATCAAAATTTTGTGTGATGGTTAGAGTGAGGCACCATTATACCACAAGGAGAAAGGAAGGAGTGGAGTCATGATTCAGTTTTAGGGAAAAGTTGATAAACCCTAGGTGGGAAAGAGGGGAAGAGAAGAGATATAGAGAAGGCCACTAGATTTATTAGGGTTTTGGAGTTTATTATGATATGTAGGGATATATATTAATCAGGAATTTGCAACAAATAGGAAAGAACATCAAATTAAAAAAGTACAACAAACTAAATAGGGTTAATTTACAATTTCCTTTTGTAAACTTGGGATGAATATGAATGATGTCATATACCTCCAAGAGAGCAACACTCTACTCGTACAAACTTGCAAACACTACTACACCTTCTTGCAAAATAGACTTGAACCTGATCTTTATTGCAATGCAGTATACCACACTAAATCTACCACATAAAATAATAAAATAATGAAGTGTTGGATGGTGGCCCATTGTACCCTTATAAAGGTGATATGTTGGAACATTCCTTAAGGTATAAGAGTTGAATTTTCCAAGGTGTGAAGGGAAAAATCCATTGGATATTTTGTATGACAAGACACCAAGCATCCAAGGAAAAGACCAAACCAAAAATAAGAGATTCTTGTAGAGGGGTTGGAGTTTCCATGTTCAAGTATATTGATAGCATGGAGGAGGAGTGGAGGAGCTAAGTCAATTCAATGTTAATCTGGAATTGTTCTTGTGAGCTAAATTGAGAGACACTTTAGAAAGAGGAAAATAATGATATAAATACGTCAGGAAACAATGTCATGGAATAGGTGAACACTAAAATAGTCATGGGGCAAAGTATGCTATCTATTCTAAGTGTACCATGGATTTTGATCATGAATCATAGGTTTGATCGTGTACCACAGGTAATTCCTTTGAATATCACACTCTATTCCATTATCCATGACTCATAATGGTATTATGGTCTATGATTCACTTGGCACTAAGAAATCAAGAAAATGGAAGGAAGGTTTGACCTAGTGGACCCATGGATAGCATTCCCAAATGGATTTGGGTCATTAAGGACTAAAATGAAGCATTCTAACTCATTATGGGCTAGATCAAGCATACACAACCCAAGGTAGATCCCAACCACTAGGAGGGTACCATGTAGGGTATAATAGAGTCAAACCGATGACCAAAGGCTAGACACGATAAGAGGTGATAGAGGATCCAACCCAAGTACTAGACATCCCCAAGGAGGGCACAAATATATGCTAAATAAGGATGAATCATTGGCACGTGGGTCATGCATGGTGAAAGAAAAAAACTAGGTCACATGATGGTACCTCCAAGCAGGTAGGCATATGTGAGTGCTGAATTTGAAATCCATACACTACACAAGTTTTGTAAGGCTCATAATATGTGTCAAGTTTGTACACTACACATAAGATTTCTTAAAGTTGTTGAATCCATATTGTATAAATTCCATGTACACCATCAATCCAACTATTGGTGGTCATGTGTAATGTCCCTTGTTAGGAATTTTATTAAAATGACAATTTTTCACTTTTTTCCCTAGTTAGACCTTTGACTAGTTTTGAGCTCTAGGTCCCCAAATTGCTCCAATTGCTCCCAAATNGTAAAAGACATTCTCTACTATCTATCAATATACTAAGGAAGGTTTTGTTGGGGTTTTCTCCCTCAAGTCATAGAGGGTTTCCCCAGGGTAAATTCATGTGTCGAATGTGATTGCTTATGTGTATGATTGTTATTTGATTTCAAGTATTATTGCAGCTCCAAATTAAAGATAAAAAATTAACAAAAATCACTATGAAGAATATATTGTTCGTTTTGTTATGAGGGGATGCTAGCATCAAACAACAATACATCGATTGATATTATCAAATAGCGCATATTATGTTGGTTCCATTGTTGTGATTGTGATGAAATGCTTGACATAAAGGATGGGGAATCTAGGATTGACAGTGCAATTGCAAGTATTATTAAATCCCATACTTCATGGCTTTCACCCCCCTACTCTTTTAAGTTGTTCTTTTACACTTTCTTCCTTTTAATATGAATGGAACTCTGCATGCAATTTCCTAATTTGTGGTTATCAAGATCAACTATCTTTGTTTTTTTGTTTCAACAACTATTAAATGCAGGTTTTAAAAAATTCTACCTACAATACCAACAACAACTTGGATTAAGATCCATTCCAATGTACCTTTTTAAAAATGTTGTTTGAAATAGGCCATAGGGGTCACATACTCTGCATTAAGGAATGTCAAGGTATGTTGTTACACTTAATGATGAGGTGCAAAATAATAGTTGCAATCACATGCATGTTCTAGTGTATATGCCTGTACCTACACCCTATACTCATCTACAAAATATTACTTGTTTACTATTTGTTATGTTTCTATTTTGTCTTTTTGTTTTTTAAACCAATTTTTCCTCCCCCTTCCTCCCTTTGAAAAAACTAAAAAAATGAGTTAGTTTTTTTTGCATAGCATAAGTTCAAGGCATTCTACAAACAAAAAGTGTCTATGCACCACCATTTCCACCCTTCTATAGCAGATGTCACTAGTTGATTTTCGCAACTTCCCTTCCATTGAATGGTTCATGTTATTACACAAAATTCCAATAATATACAATGTTCTATTATGATCATAGCATGCATGTACATTATAAAAATAAGATATGGAGATCCACTACATTTTTTGAAAACCATTGCTCCATAAGGCATCCCTCGAGCTTATAGGATTTCCTATGAACAAAACAAGGACATCTCCTTCACTCTTTGCTTTCTACGAATGTTTCAAACAAAGGGATCATTCATAATGATAATGGACAATGTTATCATATATATTTAGTTACAAAAATTATGTGTAGGTTTTGTTGAAGTGTGCATTAGCAAGTGCCCATAGGTCTCACTGAACTTTGCCTCTAATTGTTGTTAATATACCCACAAGAACATCTTCATTTTCTATTGGATATTTTGAATCTTGGGTTGCTTTTTGGGTGTCGGGGACACTAAATCCTATCAAAATTTTCTAGTTAAGCTAGTAATAATTTGTTTTTTCTTTATTACTAGTATGTGCTTTTCGTCCCTATAAATAAGAATGCCTAGTTTTATCATACCCATCTAACACACATTTGTATGAAGCATATATGGATGAATAAAATATCTATTGTGATCTTAGATCTGTGTTTTATGCATTTTTCTACCAACATGCACAAGTAAATATTTATGGACCACCATGGTCTTGTCCTCGTACTCCCTTTACTAATCCTTATGTGGTCAATTTATAATTTTTTGTAGCAATGAGAAGGGGAAGTGAATACAAGGTTTCATGCATACATCTTGCGGATTGACATTAAAATTTAAATGCATTGTCATGCAATTTGTTATTTCAATATCAAGTTAGGAGTAACCATGTGACCATTAACTTTGATCTAGATGTCAATTTGAAGTGCTATACATAAAGAACAAATCTATTGTCTTACCACATAGTCTTGTGCGGGCTTTCATCTCTTTTTTTCATTGATGAAATTAATAAAATAAAGATGAGGAATCCTCAAGATCTTGTTTTGAAGAATATGATTAGTGCATTTTTCAAGGAATTTCCCTTTGCTATAAGGGAATTGGGTATGCCCTCTCTCCAAAGAAGACAAGGTATTTCACAATGATAGATGAGGTTATAGGAAGATCATGTAGTGATCTACCCACATATGTTCCCAAGGAACACTCTGTAATGTATGTTTGAAGCAAAATATGTTCCCACCATCTATTTGAATCATTTTACGTTCCAGGCATTGCTAAAGAAGGTCAAGGAAGAGTATGGGTTTGATCACCATATAGGACTTACTATTTCGTATGATGGAGTTGTTTTATAGTACTTCATATCTATGTTGGGGAAAAAAGATGCCACACTTAGAACTTTAAAGTTGGCTAGCTCCTCCATAGGCACTACCATGGAGATTACGTCGATTTTTTTAAATGAACCCAAACTCAACCAACATCTTGAGAATGACAGCAACTATGTTGGTTGGATCTACAAATATGTCTTTTGAAATGGAAATTGAAAGTCAAACCAAAGACATGATATGTTTTTCTTTTCAATTTTGAACTTGAGAAGCTACACAACTCCATCCTATGCTTATTAGAAACCAAAATTATTTGAGTTGTTTATGATTTTTCAAGTCATCAAAGTTTGACTGTTTAATATTTTGCACCTCGCAATGGCAATTTCAAATCACCTTCTTCAAAATTGACCTGAAATGGACCATTATATAATTTTCCATCTATTTTGGTACTTTATCCGTGGAAAAATTGTAGGTATTGACGGGATTTTTAATTCCCTTTTAATTGAATTGAAATAGAAATAGAAA
>NWUY0300008554.1:98222-109666 GCA_004151065.3 Larix sibirica | reverse complement strand
AATTGACAAATAACAAAGAGAACGAGATCAATCCTTACCAAGGTCAGAATGTGCCAAATGTGAGCAAGAGAGAAAGTGGTAATACCAAATCAGGTCAAAAAGGTTCTTAACAAGGCAAAATAAGGGAATAAAAAGGGTCATATGCACAGCCCGTCAAGTATTTACTTGTAGGGCCCATTTTGTGGGTAGGTCCCACTTTGATGATTTTGGGTCTAAAACCTTATGGAGCTTATTTGAGGCCTTATACAACCATTTTTCGGGTCAAAAAGTTGCAAGCATAGCTTTCATCCTCTCAGTGATGTCCTACACATTGAGAGTTTTCCAAGGATGCAAAAATCACCTCAGTAGGAGTCTGTGTGTAGAAGTTTTGCCTCCCACAAGTTGAACTATCATGTTGACCACCATGGTACTGAGTAGATGCCATGTCAACTTCCATCACTCACACATTTGGAGCTAGTCACATGTGGAATTTCAAGAAGATTCTAGAGGGTCTAAACATTGACACTGATTAAGGGTTTAGGCATGCAAAAACCCTAACTTTAACCCTATACAATTATCAAATTATTGGGTTGCTCGGAAAGGAAGGGGTTCCGTTATTATTGTATTTTATATTGTTCCATAGTTGAACAAAGCATCTAGGTGGGATATTGAAGCAAAATAGAGGGATTACAAAATCTTGTAGCAACCATATTGGCCACAATGTCCATGGCAACCCCATAATGAGTGCCCCTTTCTTTGTATTTGCATTTTATAATTGAGAAGAAAGGAGCAAAGCATAGGCCTCTGCTTCTAGGTGGGGTTTTTTCATATTGGGTTATCCCAAGGTTCATCTTGTGTTGATTGTGTGGATGGTGTGTATTTTCTTAGGCTTATTTCATTAAGTTTCAGCTTATTCAGTATTTCATGCATTACACTAGTAACAAGTAGAACTCAAGATCTAAAGTAATACATTGCATAGTAAGGGATTTTCATAATATTGTAAGATTGGTTGTGATGAATTGTTCCAATGGAATATCCATGGAAATTTATAGATAAAAAATGATGTAGAAATCACTTGAAGGATGGGGCATTATTAAGCCAAGAGCTATTCAAAATGTGTGTGTAGGAAATCAATTATAGATCAAATAGGAACTTGGGTACATTGTGTTGAATCCAATTTTCTAAGCTAATGCTAGTTGAAAATGCCCTGTACCATTGCTCATTTTATGGGTTGTGGCTACTTGAGACTACCTTGTTAACATTTGCATGTTAAATTGTACACATGTAAATAATCTAAAGTGAATCAATTAATCAATGTTGGCACATAGGCAGACCCAAGGTTCATCATAAATCACAACAACAAAACCCAAGACACCGACCCTTTCGGCATCACCCGCAACCAGGCGAAGTCTCATCTGAGGTATCTAGGGGAATGTAGGAAACAAGCTTCCACAATGCTAAAGGGATATGAGTATTCATCTTATAGATCTACCATTCATTCAACTATTGCGCAATACAATATGACTTACTTATGGTAATCACTAACACATTCATGATAACAACATAATACAGCATCCATGTGCGCATTAAATATAAGCATTCATAACATTCAAGACAGGTGTAAGTTACTGCAACCAGATGTACTCATTCTCATTAATGATAGGACAGTCTTACATAACATGCGCAGTGTGCAACCATTCTCAGACTTCAACTACCCAGCATTACACAACAAACAACAACTCATGACCATACCACGGGATAAATGTCATGAGCGACACTCATCTATGATGAGTAACAGAATGACAAACCAAGAAAAACACAAAGCTCTCTAACCCTTAGACCCCTTACATATTTATACATCACAATCTAGGTTGAGCTCGTTACAAAGAGGACAAAACACCTAACTAACTTCTACCTTGTGCGAGGTTTTGGTCCAATTGTTGAGTTGTCCCATAGCCCATCTTTTATTCGTGACTTCCAGGACAAGTCCAAAACCTGCTCCAACAATCAATAAAATGTTTTCTTTGATGACATGTTACATGATTTTACCAATTATGATCCCCTTCATATAATATTACGATTAACTAAGTAATAATAATTATGCTTTTGCAAATGAAATCTTTATAATAAAATTCTAGATAAATTATGGTAACTTTCCCTTCTACTTATCCAATCATGTGGAAACTAAAATAATATACTTTAATATATTTTTAATTACTTTAAAAGTGAGGAGTGCATCATTTTATAATTACTTTAAATTTTCAAATTGTATAATTTACATCATTTTGTCAATTGATTTATAACATGTTATCTATCATAAATTTACAACAAAATGTAACAGACTATATTTTAGTCAGAGGATGGAGTAGACTTAAAACATAATTGTCCATATTAAGCCAATTTACTTTGAGGATGGAGTAGACTTAAAACATAATTGTCCATATTAAGCCAAAAGAATCCAATATAATGATTTCTCAAAAGATAAATTGCTAGAGAATTTAACATCATTATTTATAATAAAAATAAAATTGTCTAAATAGTAAAAAAAAATATGATTTAAAGTAAGATTATATGGAATGAATGCTCCAATAACCTAGCAACTTGACGTTGCATTCACATAAAACTTCACTTGTAGAGCAAGGCAATTACATTCACATAAAACTCCAATTATAGAGCAAGGCAATACATGTATGCGTAGAGCTGCCACCAAAGAAAAATTAAGATGAGGTTAGCCTCTTCATTTTAAACAAGATTACTTTAGTTATGTCAACATTCACAATATGTAAACAATAGGCTAGTTCCCAACATTCACATATATAACATGTAAACAATAGGCTAGTTCCCAACATTCACATATCTAGAATTCTAGAAAAGATATGGTAACTTTTCCTTGTACTTGTATCTAATAGTCTGGAAATAAAATAAAATATGAGTAATTACTTTAAATAACAAGGATTACATTGTTGTAGGACCATAAATTTTCAAATTGTATAATTTACATTATTTTGTAATTTAATTTATAACATGTTATTTAATCATAAATTTGTAATGAAATCTAAAAAATTAGAATAGACTTAAAACATAATTTCTCATGAATCAAAAGAATGAGATATGGTGATGTTTCAAAATTTCAAAAGATAAATTGTTAGAGAACTTAACATCATTATATATAATGTTCATGGGGTGTAGAATAGAGGGTGAATGGGTGTAATGTTAAGCACTCTTTGTATTAGGTCACCGGTTTGAAACGCTGTGAATACTAGCTTACAAAAAAACATCATTAACTAAAATAAAAATAAAATGGTTTAAATAGTAAAGAGGAAGTATGGTTTAAAGTCACACTATGTGCGGGGAGGCAAGTGCGGGTGGGGAAATCATCTCCCCGGGTGGAAATACTAGTATTAAATATGCTTGGAACATAGGGCAAGCCACAAACAACCAAGTTGAGGCACTGGCTCTTTACCTGGGCATTTGTCTAGTAAAAGAAAAAGGATGGAGATCTTTAGCAATATTAAGTGACTCTATGCTTATAATTAGACATAGACACTTAAGAACTGGCTCAATACCTTTGGATATGTCTCTCAATAATATTTTCAAGAAAATACATATTGCAGCACAAGGTTTAAGCTTAAAAGTGTACCACATCCTAAGAAATAACAACCATGAACCAAAAGCTCATTCAGATCTGTCTCGTCGTCGTCGTCATCGTGAAGGTCACGAATATATAGGAAAATTGTACATACATAGTTGAATAGAAGACAATGGACGTCAAATATTCTTTCACTTTGTATGACCCAATGTTGAAAGGGAGCTTTGCCCAGGAGACATGGGCTTCTTACTGGAAAAGGGGAACCGCGCTAGGAAAAGGAGGAAGATAGAGCAGACAACCACTTCGTTCATGAAAGAGGATGAAGTTACCATTCAGAGGCTTTAAATTCAACTGTAGAACTTGCAATCTCAACAATTGACCATCGTGGAGATCATAGTGCTCAGGATGAAGTGAATGCACTCAGGTCGAAAATTGAATATCTTAAACTGTGCCAAGGTCCCAGACTTAAACCTGTCGGATTAGTATGAAGAGGAAGCTGAAGACGAACCCAAAAAACGAGGAGAAATCGAGATAAAGGAAAATGCTAGGAAAGTCCTTTACTACAAAAATGTTATGCTAGAGTGTTTTTTAATACTGGTTTTGGGATCTTACTGTAGAATCTACTCAGGAAATCCAATTTGTTTTTGGTCTAGGAAAAGATATAATATAGAAGGATTTAGAATAAACACAATCCATTGTAGATTAGCAACAGAAGAAAACTTTGGTCTGCAAAACTCTTGTATCTTCTCTTCTACAAATTTTATATAAAAAAATTCTTCTTATTTCTTTAAAAAAAATCACATTATGTGGATTGAATGCTCCAATAAAAGGTAACCTCCCAACTTGGTGCCGCATTCACAAGAAACTCTAATTGTATAGTAGGGAAATACATGTATGTGAAGAGTTTCCACTAAACAAAAATTAAAATGGGGCTAACCCTTGTTACTTCATTCTATAGTAGTATAATTTAGCCGTATTGACACTTTGTGTACAGAAATTTGGAGCAAATTCGAATTCGTTGAATATTCGATGTAGGTGTAATANAGTTCCAATTCCATCACTTCTCCCCAATATCT
This sequence comes from Larix sibirica, assembly GCA_004151065.3. Lineage (NCBI taxonomy): Eukaryota > Viridiplantae > Streptophyta > Pinopsida > Pinales > Pinaceae > Larix > Larix sibirica. The sequence goes on along the minus strand of NWUY0300008554.1, from coordinate 105,022 downwards.
GTTTAAAATGGAGGCAAAAGTGGACATAAAACCCTACCAAGGTGAGATTAATGTTGTTAAGTTGAATACATGGCTGCAACACTTCGAAGTTTATTTCAATGTTTAAAATATAGGAGAAAAACAAAATATTTAATTTGTTTGATTGAATTTAGAGGGCCATGCCCAAGCTTAGTGGGAAAGTTACATTGAGATGCTCAAGCTAGAGGGTCATCCCCTAGTAATTAAGTGGGAGGTATCTAAAACTCTCATTAAATCCCATTTCTACCCTTTTGGGTATGAAGATGATGGATGGACCCATTGGAATTACTTCCAACAAAGGCAAGGGTAAAGTGTGCAATAATACACCATTGTGTTAAAAATGACCATTATGTTGGGTATATCTCCCAAAAACCCTAGTGTATTCCTCAATTATCTAGATGATCTACATAGTCATTTATGGATGCATGCAATGCTCTTTAAACCTAGGACGGTTGATGATGCTTGTGTGAAAGCACAATATCTAGAGAATATGGGTAACAATAAACAACAACCAATTGATTCCAAGTAGAAATATCGCCAAGGTGCTTTCAATGAGGGAAAGAAGAAGTGTAAAGGAAATGATAAGAAGACAACAACCACTACACATCAATGCAAGTATCCAAACAACCACTGCAATCATTATAATATCGATAGTCATAGTAAATATATTAGTGTTGGAAGATACATCCCAAGCTAAAACTAAACAACCTCAAGAAGGATGCCAAGAACAAGAACATGTTAGTCGTGGATTCAAGAAACCAGGTAGAATTCATCTTAGATGTAGATGAAAATATTGTCTACACTACAATGTAGAAAGAGGTGAATCTAAGAATATTACATCCAAAGGAAGAGACAAAGATGGCCAAACTTGTCCATATTAAGATCTAGGTTAAGAAGACAAAGGTGGATTCTCTATTTGAATCTAGCTCACACGCCAACCTCACAACATAATATCTGGTTAGCAAGATTGGATTGGAAGTTCATGACCATCCTCACACATATCCATTAGGTTGGGTAAATAAGGATGTGGAGCTCAGGGTCACTAAGTAGTGTAAGATTGGATTTTTTATAAGTGAAAACTATATTGATAAAATGGAGGTAGATGTAGTAGCACTTGATGTGTGTGGTGTAGTGTTTGGAATCCCTTGCATGTACCCGAGGGATGCAATCTACATGTGGAGAGAAAACCAATACCACTTGATCAAGGATGGGAAGTCCTTCATCATCAAATGCACATAAAGGTAAATCCAAGATATGTCTGGTGAGTGATAACCAAACCAATAAATTTATCAGTTCTAGTAACAAGTTTGTATTTCTCTTCTTAAGAGAGAATCAACTAGAGGATGAATCAATAAGAGTAAAGGCATCTATGGAGGGGTGTACTTAAGAGCATAAAAATAAGTTGGAGGAGATTTTGTAGGCATGCAAAGAAGTGTTCTAATATCCTCAAGGGTTACCCCTTAAGAGGGAAGTGAAGCATGATATATAGTTTCTATCTAACTCCCTATTACCAAATATTGGGTTGTATAGACAACCCATCTTGAAAGTAGATGAAGTGAAGAAATAGTTTACTAGTTATTGGAGCGGGGAGTAATTTGACGAAGCACCTCACCTTGTGGGTCGGCTATTATCATAATATTGAAGAAGGATGGGACTTGGAGAATCTATATTGACTATAGAGATTGAAAAGGATCACCATCAAGAATCAATACCCTTTGCTTAGGATCGATGACTTGCTAGATTCGTTGTAGCATTCCAAGTACTTAACCAAGTTGGAGATTGCATTGAAGACAATGCAAGGTCTATGAGTTTGGTTTATGTAATGCACCAACTACATTTATGCATTTGATGAATGATGTATTACATCCAATTCTAGATTCATTTGTAATACAATACTTAGATTGTAAATTGGTTTATATCTCTACACGGGAAGAAAATATATCACGTCATGTAGGTGTCAAAGGCCTTGAAAATGCATCAATTCCTAGCAAATATTAAAAAATGTGAATTTTCACAATGATAATTGGAGTATTTGGGGTAAGTGATTGGTGGAGGGAAACTCAAAGATAGATCCCACAAATATGGAGGCCATCCTCAAGTGACCAGATCTTACTAATGCCATTGAAGTTGGGAAATTTTTTGGCAAGCACAATACTTATAGCAGTTTATAACATTCTTTTAGCTATGGTTGCACCACTCCATGCTATAACAACCAACAACAAGAACTTCTAATGGGTAAGTAATCAATAGAAAGAAGCCTTGCCTTGCATTTTCCAAATTATAGAATCCTTTCAAGGTGGAAACAGATGCAAGTGGATATGCTATGGGAGTGGTGTTGATCTAGGGAGGTAAGTTGGTATGCTAGCATTATAAAATGTTTCATGGTGGAGTCTTGAACTATCCTACATATTACAAGGAACTCTATGCTCTAGTTCAAGTTATTAAGACTCAATGGAGAAAATTTGATGGGAAAGGAGACTATTATCACATTAATCACCGACCACTATAATATTTGCAGGTCTAGAGTAAGCTTCAACAAACTAGACACTACAAATATTTTTACAACAATTTCATCTAATCATCAAATATCAGAAGGGAAACACCAATAAGTTGGAAATTGCAAACATGGTCTCAAGGCCACCCACATCCAAGATCACAACTTTTGGAACCCTTATGAACATGGATCCTTTCACCATGGTGCATACAAAGAGGCACACATAGAGTATGAGGACTCTAAAGTGGTGTTTGAAGAAGTGCAAGGCGAAGTTTGTGTAGAGGAAGGTGACAACAAAGCTGATTATCATGTCCAAGATGAGTTTCTCTACAAGCTAGATAAGATTTGTGTTCCTAAAGGTGAAATGCCCAAAGTTGCAGGGCATTTTCGTGTTGGGAATACAATTATGAACTTATTGAAGTATGTTTATTGGCCCAAAATGCAAGAAAATGTAGCTAGGTTTATTAGATGATGCATACTTTGATGTACCAACAAACACAATGATAGAAAACAAGGTTTGTACCCTCCCTTGGTTGTACCTACTAGATCGTGGGAGAGTATCTCCATGAATTTTGTGGGTGTTTTTCCAATAACTTTGAATGGACATGACTATCTGTTTCTGGTAGTTGAAAAAATTAGCAAGATGCGCAATCTCAAGCCTTGTAAAAATACCACCAAGGTACAAGACACATCAAACATGTTCTTTGATACCAAGGAGGATCATCTTAGATAAATATACATGATTTCTTCATGCCTTTTGGACTACACTTTAGGAGAATATAGAAACCAAGTTGAATATATCTACAAATTTCCATCCACAAATAGATGGATGGACATAAGTAGTGAACATTATATTGGTTCAACTTTTGAGGGGTTACAATTAGAAGCATCCAATGACCTAATATGAAAAATTGATTTGTATTCAACACTCTTATAATAGAGTAGTGCACACTTCTATCTATAAGTACCCTTTTAAAACATTATTTGGGTATTTTCTACCTTCACCCTTAGATGATGTATATGGATGATGAGAAGGAGTGAGGGAAGATACCATAGGAGAAACATTGAAGATTGAAAAATTTATTTTATGGCGATTAGGTAGATCCATTTTCAACTACAAGAGACATTGAAGAAGTCACAAGAAAAGTACAAGGTCGGATATGATCATCAAAATACATTTGAGAAAACATCTAAGATGGGAGATAGATTATGGTTGCATAAGAATAAGGAAACATTATAGGGGCATGTTAAGAAGATCAAGGCTCTGTGATATGGCCCCTTTGAAGTGTTGGATAAGGTGGGTTATAATGCCTACGGACTTAGTATACACCCACATATGCACATTCATTCAGTAGTGAATGCGGAAAATCTCAAACTCTATGAGCCTTCTGTGTTGGACCAAGAAGCTAATGAACAAGACTTAGCTACCATAGACGATTATAACCAGAATCTCAAGCATAGTTAGTGGAAGATATAGTTTTGGAAAAGAAGTCAATAACAACTAGATGGAGCCAACATGAACTCTAGTAGGTTAAGTTGAAAGGAAAACTTCCAGCCAAGCCCAAATGGTACTCTAGGGAGAAGATGGAGGAAAATTTTCCTCACCACCTTCGGTAAAATATTTTGGAAAGCCTCTCTAAATGGGGGGGTATGGTTTTAATGGATCATTATATGATTTCTCATCTATTTTGGTACTTTATAGATGGAAAATTGGAAGTACTGACTTGTAGGGCCCATTTTATAGGTAGGCTCCACTTTAGTGATTTGTGGTTCATAACCTTCCAAAGCCCATTTGAGGCTTTAAATAATCATATTGGGGGCCAAAACTTTGCAATATTAGCTCACAACTTCTCAATTATGTTGTTCTAAAAATTGATAACTTTCCAATGACATGAAGATCACTCAATCAGAGTGTTGTATGTGGAAGTTATGTCTCCTACTAGTTGACCCATTTTGTTGACTACCATGGTACCAAGTGGATTCCATGTCAACTACCATTACTCATACATGTGGAGTTATTCATGTATGGACTTTCAAGAATATTCTAGAGGGTACAAAAGACTAACATTGATTTGTGGTTGAGGCATGTAAAAACCCTAACCCTAATCCTATATGGGTATCAAGCTATGTTAAATATTGGGCTATTAGGAAAGGAAGGGGGTTCCATTTTTATTGTATTGTTTATGGTTCCATAGTTGAGCACAACATCTAGGAGTGTGATATTGATCCATAACAAAGGAAGTAGAAGATTCTATAGCAACCATTCAGGCCATAGTGTACACGGCAACTCCATAGTGAGTGCACTTTCTTTGTATTTACATTTCATAATTGAAAAGAAAAGAGAAGAGCATAGGCCTCACCTTCTAACTAGGTCTTTCTCATATTAGGTTTTCTTAGGGTACATCTTCTATGCATTCGTGGATGGTGTGTTATTTGCTTAGTCTTTCACTTCAATTTTAGTTATCTCGATATTTTCATACATATAGTAGCATTAAATTTGCAATCTAAAATAAAACATTGCATAATAAAATAATATAGAATATTATTAGATTTATTGTGATGAACTATTCTAATGGAATACCCACACCTATTTACAAATCAATGTCCATTGATAGTTTTTCATTCTTATGAATCTTCACAAGTTGTAAATGTTATTTAATATTAATTAATTAACAATAATTCCAAGTATTGCTTAAATTGATGCTCATTCCTTATTGAGTCACTCATAATCTAAGGGAGACAAGTTCTTTCTCCCCAAATACACACTTCTTCACATTGACCAACAACTCAACTCTTATCTCTATGCAATGCTACAAATACTTTATGCAAATGGTGTAAATGATCCTCCAAAGTCTTGTTGAAAATAATAATGTCATCGAAATATATGTTTAATACTATTTCACACATTTCATCCACATTCTATGAATGTCTTCTTAGTGCCTCTATCTTCTCTTTCTTTAATGCATTGACTATGGTTGTCCTGATCTTGGAGAATTTTTATATTTTTTTGGACCAAGTCTTTTGAATGTAATATTTCCCTTGTTTAGTGAGTGATATTCTTGCCCTCATCTATGGTATTTTTGACCTCTATGAACCAAATCAATCACTTCAAAGTTGTAATGATGAGTCCCTATTAGTTCTACAAAGTATTCATCTGCAAAGTTAAGTTGATTTTGATTTTGACGTGTGGGTTTTTGCCATCAAAATCCACGTCTTCATCAGTGAATTGTTAACTTGGAGTTGAAGTCCACACCAAACTTGTGGTAACATATAATTTCAACTTGTAAGTCAATTTGAGGATCGAAATTATAGAAGATATCGTGTTAGTAGGCCAACCTTTTGATTGTCTTCTTAAGTACATTGATATTATATTTTTAATAATTTTTTGTGTATTTGTTGTTTTTTTCACATGCCTATATATTATGTAGTGTTGAGGCTATTTTCAACTTATCATTGTTTTTGTAATTTTGTTTTGTTTAGGTTTTTTTTTTAAATTCATATTATTTTCAACTTAACACTTTTTCACGAATCATTTTTTTAAAAAATTTTTTAATATTTTTTAGTATTTTTTTAAGAAAATCGATAAGTACTTTATTTAATTTTGAATTTTATATATAGAGAGAGGGAAAGAGGATAAATCAAATTTTGTAAAATTTTATGGTTTTGTTGGAAATTAAATGTAGGTGAAAGGATAATGCTTCTTTACCACTTTGACTAGACTGAATTTGTTATAATTTTTTGTTTATATGTTTTTCCTATTTAAGAAAATATAATTCTACAATTTCCTGAGATTTATTTTGGGTTGGCTTAGCTTTCCACGTGTTCTCATAAATAAACCATTTACATTTGACATAAACCTAAGCATTAGGTCAAGAATTAAACAATTAATTTGACAAAAGCTACTAAATTTTGTTAGAGCAACTTTACTTCTTCTTCAGTAGATTCTATATATATGAAAATGTGTACAAATTCAATGATCATTATACCTAGTCTTGTTTCTTCAGCCCAATGGAGACTCCTTAGCATTTCAACCATGTATTTCTATGTAACTTTACTAATTGGGGTCTTTCTATGTTTTGAATTTGATTGGAAATCCACTCAAGATATAAAGTAATTAACCAATGTTTTTTATTATTTGATTTATGAAAAAATTCATTGGATAATAGCATTTAGTTGTTATAATATAATGGCACCACTTCTTTATTTATTATTAAGTATTGTGGATTAAATTATGTTGAGGTTTAAAAATGTTTTAGTGTTTTTTTTTTCCTGGAAAAAAAAGCGTAAT
>NWUY0300008554.1:24356-34526 GCA_004151065.3 Larix sibirica | reverse complement strand
GTGTATCAAATCCATGCACGATCATGAAAATCACGATTGCAAAGCACTGTGCAATGAAGCCACCACCCTGTAGAAATGATTGATTTTGTGTTAGTAATGATCAATTTGATGACATATACTTGAATAAGTGGCTAGACAAATATCCAAATATGTGCTTAGAATGCATAGATCACAATTAGTCCCTAAATGAATGGGACTAGCCACCATATAAAACTAACCAACATGAATTGATATCAATAGTTGTGAAGAAGGCAAGTTGATATCTCTGTAACAATGTGATGATGTTGTATTGTAGTCAGAAGATGTCCCAGATGGACCAAAAATAGAAATGTCCTAGAAGAACCAGCAATAGTGATGTACATATGCAGAATCAATGTACATAGTAACTACAATGCATTTAAATGTTTATTATGAATCGTCATATAACATAGACCTGAGAAACATGATAATATACCCCATAAGTATCTTCAATAAGTTCATTGGATTAATGATTTAGGAACATATCATTACCATGTTAACATCAAAGCATTTACAAGGACCAATTCTTCTTCAAGGTTGAAATGGATTACTCATCAAGGTTGGAATGTGAGTTAGATTTGGTTGATTGAATGACCCAAGATAAGGGAATAAGGGTTCCTTTGTCGTTTAACCAACCATGCAAATAGCATCCGACACAAAATGCCTTGTCAGAGGGAGTGTGTTGAGATACATTTTTCTTTGATCCCAACATTGACATTTCACTTTATTTATTTTTCTTTTCTTTTTCTTTTTGCACATGATTACCAATTTGAAGGATAATGACCCTAATTTTATACCTTTTGGATACTAGTAATGACATAACCTTACCTTTGATGCCAACGAGCATTCGTAGCCTTGACAGAGCTGCCATGATAAAACATTTTCATGCAAATAGGCCTTGCCCTACTTCCAATCAAGCATCGACATCCCTGATAGGGATTACCTATTCCTCCAATCGTTAACCATTTTTTTTTATAACATGGTGGATTTATTTGGATCTCAGGAGAATGCATTACTCATTTTTGAACTTTCCTTATTATGAAAGTCAGCCTCAGGGAGCATAGCTGAGAAACTCATGCATTATGATTCTCTACTTGTAGTTATTCCTAACTATTGACAAACGACCACGGGGATATACCTGGAAGCGTCATGTACTGAGGCTTCACTGTAACACAACAGCCTAAGGAACATAGGAGAGACAACAGTAAGCATGAAAGGTGACATATCCACAAAGGGGAAAAACAAGAGTCAATTGGGTTAACTTCAAACCATTAGGATGCAAAAACAAAGTGAAGTGATATNNCGGAAACGGAGCTGCGTAGACGAGTCAGGGAGGACGGCGGGGTTGTCGAGAAATGAGGGGCTGTCGGAGTAGTCTAACTCTCCGGGCGAAAACGTCGAAGGGTTAGACTACTCCTTGCTAGAACAATTTAAAGGCATCCAACACAAGAAATAGTTTGTTGTAAAATATAGTATGCTGAGATAAAATGAACAACAAACTAAAAGACATTCACCATGGTAACCAACACAAGATACACATATATTTGGTTTATTTTTAGTTGTTATCTTCTTAGGTGTTTTTGTGTTTCGTTTCCTTACTCTTTTAGATATTATGATTAAGTACAATGAGGAAAGGCATGTGTAACACTTTCCTAAGAAGTTGGATCTAGCTCTCAAGGCTAGTTACAATGATGAAAAAAAATTTCAGGAAAGAGTAATAGGTGAGGTGAAAGGAATGGAGATGTTAACATAAGAAGAGGGGAGAAACCGGTGCCTTTAAAAAAATATTAATACGGAAAATGGAGTCTATAGCACCCTTCACTGTAGCAACTTTGTGATTCTCCATATGAAAGGAGGCTTCTTGGCAATCCAATTCTTGTCCCACATGAGGCTTGATCAACTTATTTGTTCCACTTCCTCTTGTAAAACCTACAATAAAAGGGAGGCTTCCCGACAATCCAATTCTAGAACACATTACACAAGAAGGTTTGATCAATTACTAGAGCAAGATTAATACATAAGTAAACAAAGGAGGCTTCTTGGCAATCCAATACTTAAAATACTAACCAAGTAAGGAGGCTTATTGGAAATCCTTACTACTTGTTTACTTTAACAAAACAAAATAAACTAATTTTACCTCAGCTTTGTTGAAGAAAGACTTGGAAACTACGGAAAGCAAACTTGGAAATCCAAAAAAAACTATTACTATTAAGCACAAGAACACTAAATTTCATAGTAGTAATCCCAAATCTCAATGTTATTTCAGTATAATGTCTCCAAACCAATGAGTTACAATGAAATCGACCTCTCCTTTTATGGGCTAAGGAGGGCGAATAGGGTTTTGGACCATGTCCATGAGTACATTAATGAGTGTAGATCTCAAGAGATGAGCAAATACAAATCAATGGATAGGATCCTTGATCCATGTGCTTGATCCAACCAAAACAATGAAGATACCAAGTTGTTGCCTCTAGAAGGGCGAATCTCTTTGGACCATGTCAATAATAGTAAAATAATGCCAAATACCATGTGCCTCCTCAAAAGCATGAGCAAAAACCATGATCATGGCTGAAACCACGTGCCAATACCATGAGCCATCCTCCCAAGGCCAATTATTGGTCAAACAAGCCTCCATGAGCCAAGTCATTGAGGAAAACGATCCATGCATGGGGGGGGTCGATCCAAGTAATGTGAAGTAGATCAAGGGATAAGATCTAATCAAGAAGTGAGATAGGGGCATGATGATCCCAATAAGCCTCAACATGTGTACCAAGGTGCCAAATCATCAAGTAGTGCCTCAATATGTGTGCCCAAGTGCCACATAGACAAATCGACCTCAATAGTAGTAATGTAGTAAAAACTCATGAAAAATAGTAAAGTGCATCTCAACATCAAAATATAACATAAACTGCAATCATATAGCCTCTAGTAATAATATTTGCCTCAGCATAGGCAAATAAACTGAAAAACCATAGTAGTATCCTGTAATAATCTGTCAACCTACTGAAATGTGCATGTAAAACCCCATGATGGTTGAAAATCACTAAAATAGGAGGTTGTTGGGCAATTTGAAGGTATGGCCAGATAGAAGAGCCAGATGGGTGCCCAAAAAACCCAAGTCATGTGCATCTGAAGGCTAGATCAAATCCATGCACAATGATGAAAATGGTAGGCTACTCACTGGTACTATATGAGTGACCCCTATAGATCTGACCAAACTGAGGAGCATTCTTCCATGCAACCCTATAGATTGAAAGTAGGGCCAAATGAGTATCCAAATCCATCAGTAAATCTAGAAAATACTGAGTGCATCGAATCCATCTATGATCATGTAAATCAAGACTGTAGAACACTTAGCATTGTAGCCACCACCCTATAGAAGTGATTGATCTATGGCAATAGTGATCAATATGATGGCATATACCTGAATAAGTGGCCAAATGGGTAGCCAAATATGTGCTCAAAATGCTCAGATCCCATGTACAACAACAAAATCATATTAGTCCCCCAGCGAATGGGACTGACCAATATATAAAACTGCCCAACTAGCAGTGAAATCAATAGCTATGAAGAAGGCATGATGATATCTCTGTAGTAGTGTGATGATGTTGTTCTGTAGTCAAAATATGTCCCAAATGGACTAGCAGTAGTGATGTATATATGTAGAATCAATGTACATAGTAATCATAATGCATTTAACTATTTATTGTGAGTCATCATATAGCCTAGTCGTGAGAAACATGATAATATACCCCATAGTATTTTCAATAAGTTCCTCGGATTAATGACTTGGGAACATATTATTACCATGTTAACATAAAAGCATTTATAAGGACTAGTTCTTCTTCGAAGTGGATATGGATGACACACTAGGTTAGAATGTGAATTGGCTAAGGTTGACTAAATGATTCATGATAAGGGAGTAAGGGATTATTTGTAGTTTAACCAACCATGCAAGTAAGAGACACACAATAAGTGTCCTATCAGAGAGAGTGCATTATGAAATATCTTTCCCTTTGATCCCAACAGTAATATTTTCCTTTATTTTTCTTTTTCTTTTCTTTCCACTTTTTCATTTTGCATAGGATTAATGGTTTGAAGGATACCGGCCTTGGTTTATACTTTTTGGATACTAGTGATGATACGGCCTTAGCTTTGCTACCAGTTGCCACAATAAATCATTTTTATGCAAATAGACCTTATGATGTTGCTAGTCAAGCATCTATAGCCCCAACATGGATTACCTATTCATCCAATTGGTTAAACATTTTATTTTCTATAATATAGGGAATTTTTTGGATCTCAAGAGAAAAGGCATTGCTCAATTATAGTTATTCTTGACTATTGACAATTGGGCATGGGGATCTACCCGAAAGCATCCTTTACTGAGAACTTACTACAACACAGCAACCCAAGACACCTAGGAGACACAACAAGGATCAAAGAAGGTGACATATCCACAAAGGGGGAAAGAAAAAGTCAATCAGGTCAACTTTAAACCATTGGGATGCAGATACAAAGTGAAGTGATATGGATGATATGGGTAAGGCCAAAAATGAAACCGAAGGAGGAATAATCCTTTCAAAGCCAAGAGTCATCTTCATTCATGGGATCATTCATGGGATGTAAGTAAATCAAAACCCCTTCACCCTCGTCAACTTATGACTGGTACTACTAGCTATACTCATCAAAACAACCAAATACATCATCCAACAACATTGAAGTACAACATCAATAAGTATATCATCATTAGAAAACATGGCATAGCAGTAAACATGGAATCATAGTAACATCATCTCATCGCTCATATCATGTGGAGGGTCCCAACAACAGTAATAGGAGACCATAAAAACATGTGATAAATTAACAAAAATGATGCAAAAATAAATATTAGTATGCCAATACAGTATGTGGCATAATATCTGGCTCCATGGGGGACGAGTAATCTAAGGGGGAGAGTACTCAAGAACCTCAGAATCTGAAGCACATTAGCAATAATAAGAAATGAGTACCTACAACACAGAAATATACATTCCCCATAGACCATTATTATAATTCCATTTATTCAAAACTTCAAAATAAACAGAGTAAATTAATGCATAAATGAAATCTAGTCTAATAACATGAAATGTTCAAATAAAGGAAACAAGTAAATGAAAAACTCAATATCTTTTCTACGTATAAGCTATCTTAAGCTAAAGAAAGCAAGATGAAAAGTAAGTGCTAGGGAACACCAAGTATATAATATTTGATGAAATCCTGTTGTATAGGAATTTGAATTTGAAAACCATTGGTTGAAGACAAATAATAAGCATTTTCACCAGCAAAACCTTTCAAATAACAAAGGACTGATCCACATATTAGAAAAAGGTCTAGCTATATACCTATAAGCTTGATTCCAAATCATAAGCGGATGCTGATAGGTAAATTTCCTTTTCTTGATGGTTTCAACACTACATCAACTGTCTAGTTCAATGCCCATATGAGTGTCAATCATAGGGTGATCCACTTTTTCTTTCAAACTTTGGCTTGTGATGCCCTCTTTACGAGTAACAAATTGCGGATCATCACTCAAAAGAATAAGAACTTGTCCAATCATGATTTCTTTGGGTATGATAGATTCATCCGCTTTTCCTCTTTTTCATTTGAGATTGGGACATCTCCAACCATAATCTTTTTAGGTTGCTCACTAGGGAGAATCATTTCTCACAAGGTCACTTGGTGATATGAATTTCTTATCTCCCTTCATATCCCAATCTTTATCAATTGAGACATCCTTATGGCTTGCTGACCCCTTTTCATGGATGGTCAATGGTGCAAAATATGTCGGTATTCTTGCATTTTTCCTCTTCTTTCTTGAGTTGATTTGGCTCAGTATGATCTTCTTCAAAATTTAGTTGGATATTATTGACCATGCATAATATTTCCACTTCATAACAAGATAAAACATAACTTTTACTTGGCCTATCAATAGGATCTTCCAAATGGATTTTGAAGAATGGTTCCTGATAGATCTGAACCATTTTCCCCTTAGAATTGAGAATTGAAGCATATGAGAGATACATTTGTAAATTACCTCCTAATCCTACAATCCATTTTCTTGATAAGAGCATGCCATAAGCAGGTGGCAAGTCTATAACCACTACATCCATTAGGGTTGAGATATCAGGACAAGCCAATAAATCAACCTTTAAATTTTTTATAAGGCCATGAAATTTGATTTCTTTTGAGTCTATCCCACATACTTTCTTGTATGGATGAAATATTTCTAGACCCAAATATTTTGTGACATGAAGGGGCATAATATTAGTGGCTACTCTAGAGTCCAACATACAATTGTGCAAGAGCATTCCTTTGACAACTAATGTGACATAGAAAGGCTTGTGACCCCCGCTTTTCCTATCATATATAGAACTTTGCAAAATGATGGGAGGATCATTCTTCAATTCTTCCTTCATACTATCTTGACAAAATTTCTTCACCTTTTCATTTTGAGAAGGAAGCTTGATTAGCTCTCTAAGGAGCACATTAATGGTAATATTCTGAAGTATTCCCTCAAGGTCAATTGCAAGATCTACATCATTGGTCCCCTTAAGAGTTGGTTGGGATTCATTAATGATAATGCACTTAATGTTATCTTTTACTTTTATACATCATTTGTATTAATAAGAGAAAATGTAACTTGACAAGGGATTATAAATTTTGATATATGCCTCAAGCTTTAATTGTTCCCAATGGTCACATACAATCAAAAAAATTATTTAAATACAAAAAACTTACATAAACTTTGTAAAGATAACAATTTGAGAGTATATAGCAATATTGTATATCTTATCAAACAAAAGGGATAATGAACAAAATGGAAAATAAATAACTCCATTGTTCTATATTGATATGATAATGCATATTGAAAAAAGAGTATACCTAGTAAGCAAAAATAAGTTCATTTTTAAGGAAATACATATGTAAGAACTACAAATTTCTTAGACATTCCACCACCAAGACGAGACCTAGACCACACACCATTGACATTAGTATTGAAATCAACAAAATAATTAAATTTGGTTTCCTTACCACACAATGAACACTATTACATGAACCAAAGTTTTAATCTCCTTTAGATTAGCAATTGAATTTGGGGGTGGCAAAGCATAAAGAGAAAACATAACCATTGTAATCCTTTAATAGCCTCTGATTCTAGAAAGGAAGGCAAATATATTGTCATACCAGTAGTTAGGTTAAAAACACTTTCAAAGTAACCAAACGTTAATATGAAGACTTTGGGTTAAACCATAAATAATCTACAAAAATTAAAAAATGTAATGTAAAATCTCCACGGGAAACACTCTTGAACTCCTTCAATGTATGCTTTTTTTTTCAGGCAATTTTTCAACATTTGGTGTGTTTCCTATCACGATGTGGTTCGAATATGGTCGGTGGATCGATCCCTCTTCGTAGGCCAAGGGTGTTGGAACTAGTCTCCATGCATCTCTCCACACCACACTAGTCTATCAGTTTACCGATGGTCATTGACATTATTAAGGTTGTCAAGAAATCAATCAAGATCTACATCATAACATTGTTGCATGGGAGAATCAACTCGTAGGTTTATACCGAGAGCATAATAGGCTGGGCACTATTCAATAGTGCTTCAACTACAAGTGCCAATGTAGTGGATTTCTTGTTGAGGCAGAGGAGAATGGGTGGGGCATTATTGGACAATGCTCCAATGACATGTGTCAAGACCATATATTCAGCAACTCATCTACAACAAATGGGTAGTCTTCGATCATGAGCCTTGGCCCGTGGGGTGCTGTTGGGTCCAAGACAACCATTCCTCTGCACACATAACATTTAGATGTCAATAGAGTATGCGAAGAATATTAAGTTTATAAACAGTCTAGCGTTTTACTCGTTGAAAACAAACCATTTAAGAAGATCGACGGGCAATCCTTGCTGGTTAAATCTCCAATCTTTAGAGATTGTACATGACATCTCCAGGGAATATTTGTCCAGAGAAAAACATTATTCGATAAATCCTCCTGTGTCGAGATAACATTTCCCCACAACGTTGGCTATCCCTATGGCATGGAATTTGTTGCAACGCAACTTTTTCTTATTTTTTTATAAGTTGGTTGTTTATTTCTAACTAGTATAAATTTTGAGTTATTTTAGTAAAATTTGTGTTACCTATTTATTTTATAAAATGATTAAATTAAAGAAATTAAATTAAATATTTTTAAAATGTCATTTTATAATAAAAATAAAATATTATTATCAAAATTATTATACTTTTAAAATTAAATTATAAACTTAATAAGAACAACAAGGTTGCAATTTCGTTGTGGGTGGTTTTTTTGGTAAAGTTTATTTACAAGAAGAAAGAAGGGAATTTTGAGAATCCAAGTCACGTATAAAGATTATTCACATGATCGTTAAGGTGTGAATAACAATATAATGAAATATCAATATAAATGATCACTAGGGGCTTCCAATAGATCTAGGTTTCATTGTTGATAAGAAAGTTTGAATTGATGTGCTTGCTTTTTGTGGGTGCCCATAACATTGAGTAGGTTGAAATCTTGTGACCAGAGTTTTGAGAGTCAATCAAGAAAATTCCCAATTGATTCCAACACACTAGCTCTACATTGATAATGAACCAGACTTCTACATAACATAAGAAAGGTTTTTAGGTCTTGAATTGCATCTAAAAGGTCCATATTAACATGTACTCACCCTATTTTTCATCCATGTATTTATTTTATTACAATTTAAAGTGAGATGTTCAATGTATTTCTTTTATTACAACTTAAAGTGAGATGTTCAATTCCATCTTAAACCAAAATTTCAAAATCTAGGTATGTTGAATTAGTTATAATATTTATAGATAAAGATATTTTATACATATAAATCTTATGTATTTATATTGGTAATATATTATTAACACAATCTTTCTTATACTATAGTTTATATATTTCAATAAAAATGTGTTATTGTTTAATACAATGATTACATTAGTTTTTATTTTGCTTGTATTTATATCTCGATAAAGGAACTAATTTAAGTTGCATAAATAATATTAAAACTGATATTTAAACCATTGGAATCACATATCATATTTTCAAAATATATTGAAAGTTGACATTCATAGTTTTTGATTTGTTATTCACACTATGAAAAGCTTTGAAAACCTAGTTAAAATATTTAAATTTAAAATTAGCACACCACATAATATAATATGATAACATATATAAATATAGTTTTTATAGTGATTATTGGTACATGTTTTTAGGTTTCAAATTTAGTAAAGAATAAATTGAATAAGTATCTTATTTGGAAATTCCTACCAATTTGTTGCATTAAAACATTGCAACGTTCCCTTTTAACCGAAGGGAAGAGTGTGGCAATATCAGCCCATACTCTACTATTGGCTCGTAAGAAGATAGGCTTGTTAAGCCCAATTTTGCAATATGGTACTCAATTTTAAAAATAAAAAAATAACCATAAATGTGTTGACCCATCGTCATTTTTCACACTTTAAACTTATGCAAAAAGAACACAACACTTTGTTGTCACATAAAAGAAAAAGTCATGAGTTTCCACTAAGGCCGCATGGCAAGTAACCTTGAGAGGACATTGCCATTATGCATGCCAATTACGGACAAGGGTTAATAAAAATTACTCAGGAGAACGAAATTGAAACCCTTACTATTGTTTAAGGTATATACAAGAAGAGAAAAAAATACCATAGAGACTGTAAATAAAAATTGAAACCTTTACTATTGTTTAAGGTATATACAAGAAGAGAAAAAAAATACCATAGAGACTATAAATAAAAATTTGGAAGGTAGTCATGAGATGGTTTAAACTATAGTAGTATAATTTGGCCGTATTGGTACTTCCTGTATGGAAATTTGGAACAAATTCGAATTCGTCGAATATTCGGTGTAGGTGTAATACGGATACGGACTATTAATTATTACTCCAAGTGGGCAATTAAATTTTGAAAACCAATTAAAAAACCAAATTTTAATTATTTAAACACTATAAAACAAAAATACCATTCAATTTTTCTTGAGATTTTATATTTTTATTTTTTTAAATATTTGTTTGATGAAGTTGTTGAGATTTTAATATTTTTGTTTTTTAAAT
>NWUY0300008551.1:51751-66080 GCA_004151065.3 Larix sibirica | reverse complement strand
TCCACATACAGTAGGAGTATCACTGGATTGCCTTCCTCAACCTTATAGTAAAGGTTGGAATCCTCTTTACTCTTGGTAAATCCCAACTGGACAAGAAGTTGTCTATCCTGTCGTACCATGTCCTGGGTGCTTGCTTCAAGCCATACAAACTCTTTTCAGTTGACAAACCGAATGTTTTTTCTCCTAAANCTAGCACTTGTGGTTCTTGTTCTAATTTTTGAAATTTGTCATAGACAACACATCTAGGGGGAGCATCAGGAAGGGTATGTTGACCCTTCCCATGCATAGTATTCTCATTGAAGGGAACCATGGGTAAGGGTCATTAAGCCTTCTTCAAAAATATATTGTCATCAAGGGGGGTACTAGGGAAGGGTCAATAAACCTTTCCTTAACCTTAGTATTCATGTCAATTAGGATCCCAACAAAGGGTCATCCAACCCTTCCTTAATCATAGTATTCATGTATATCTTGATCATAGGGGAGTGTTGATCAATCCTTCAACAAACATAATATTTCCATTGAGGGGGGGGCATGGGGAAGAGTCAACCAATCCTTACATAATATTATTATTCTCATTCTAGGGGAGCTTGGGGAATATGTTATTGACCCTTACTCAAAGTTAATATTCATGTGACAAGAGACCATGCAAGGTTTAGTTGACCCTTCCTCAACCATAGTATACATGTATAGAGGGAGCACAATGAAGCATCATATGAATCTTCCTCTAGCATGTTATTCTCATCGAGGGGGGCCATGGGAAAGTATCGGTTGAACCTACCTCAAGCATAGTATTCTAATTGTTAAGGAGAGGTCACTGAAAGGTTAGCTTCCCCTTTCTTAAGTATAGTATTTTTGTTTAGGTGTAGCATAAGGATAGGTTTATAAACCATTTTACAAGCATAGTATTTTCATTAAGAGGTACCACGGGGAAGGGTTGATTGATGACAGCGTAAGAATAATATTCACATAAAAGGGGATCCCAAGGAAGGATTAGCCAATATATCCTTAACCTTAGTATTCACGTTGAGGAGGAGATTGAGGAAGGGTTGAATGACCCTTCTTCAAGCACAGTATTCACATAGAGGAATACCATTGAAGGGAGAGCTGACACTTCCTCAAGTATACTATTCATGTCTATAGGGATAAAAAAGAATGGTTGATTGACCCTTCTTCGATTATATTATTTTTGTTGAGGGGAGCACATTTAAGGTTTAGTTAACCCTTCCTCAAGCATAGTATTCATGTCTAGGGGAAGCATGGTGAAGGGAAAGTCAACCCTTCTTAAATAATAATATTTTCATTAAGGGAGAGCATAGGGAAGGGTTGGATGAACCTTCCTAAGAATACTATTCTCACTGTGGGGAATCCCTGAAAGGGCTCAATTGATACCTCCTCAAGATTAGTATTCTTGACAAGGGGGAACACATGGAAGTGTCAGATGACCCTTCCTATAGCATTGTATTCTCTTCAAGTGGATCCTAGGACAAGGTTAGTCATCCCTTCCTCAAGCTTAGTATTCTCATCAAGGAGGATCCCTATTAAGGTTTGACCAACACTTCCTCAAGCACTTGATTCATGTCTAGTGTGAGAATGGGGAGGAGTTGATTGACCCTTACTCAAGGACAATATTCTCATCATGATGGATCGCTTTGAAGTATTGATTGAGCATTTTTCAAGCTTAGTATTCTCATTGAGGAGAAGTGAAAAGAAGGATTATTCAATACTTCCTCAAACATAGTATTCACGTCTTGGGGGAGAAAATGGAAGCATTAGTTGACCCTTCTTTAGTGTTAGTATTCTCATCGTGGGCAACTCCAAAGATGGGTTGTTCAAACCATTTTCAAGTATACAATTCATGTTGAGGGGGATCTAGGTGAAGTTTCAGTCAACCCTTTCTCAAATATAGTATTCATTTTGAGGGATATATTGAAGAAGGGTTCATTGAGGGGGACCCTGGGAAAAGTTTGGTTGACCCTTTGTAATATTGGTATTCTCATTAAGATGGATACCATATAAGGGTTATAAAACTATTCCTTGATCATAATATTCCCATCACGGGGAGCCCTAGAAGGCTTAGTTGACCCTTCTTCAAGCTTAATATTCACATAAAGGGGGAGCTTAAGGAAGAGTCGACTGACCCTTCTTCACTCATAACATTCCCCTCTACAGGGATCTTAGGGAAGGGTTAACCAACCTTTCCTGAATATTAGTATTTTCATTAAATTGGATCCTAGGGAAGGAACTTCAAAAAACCCTTGCAAGAATTTCCCTATTTCCAAGTCGTTTGGTGTGATTGCTTCCGATGGAAATAAGTCTCCATTGGATTTAGGGTTTTGCTTCTTAATAACAAGACTTATGATATAAATAAACATTACAGTGAGAAATATTACAAGATCTAATGAAAATTGAGGTTGGTTTTGGTTAGAACTTCAAGCAGAAAAACCTACTTGATGTGTGTTAAAATTCTACCACTTGATTTTAATAATTAATTAGGATGGAGTGAAAAAAATAAAGATAAATATTTATCTTTTCATAAGAACCCCTGTTGGTAATAGTTAAAAAAAACATTATTCAACTAAACCAGTTTAAAATATAAAATCAAATGGTGAGAATAATTATTAACAATGTAGATAAATAACTAAGTTATCAGATTAATATTTCAAACTGTAGATAATCTGTAGAGAACAATGTCATAACAGAAATGCATGAAGAAATTCATTCCACCCTGTCACAATAACTCATCATAAAGAAATTCACAATGATTAGTTAACCTATGCATTTATTAACATCTGAAAACATATTATGAAATCATTAACTTAAAAGGAAACACAAGGAGAAAAAGAAAACTTGATCTCACATTATGCCAAAACCACATGTAGGAAACATTCCACCTTGCATTCACAAGTCTGTAAAACATTACATATCTGACTTCCAAAAGACAAAAAGTTATACAATGACTGGTATAATGACATTCCACCTACGGTTCGATCGTCTCCCCCCTTTATTTCCTTAAGGGATAAAAATAAATACAATTAAGTGGATAACAATAGATCCAAAAAAGAAGGCCAAACCGCTTGAATCTAAGCAATATATACTAATTACCCTGATACCGATTTGTCAAATAATATTTCCATTTGGCATATACATTCCACATCTTGGTCACATCAAGATGGTTGGCATGTTCTAATTGAAGTTATGCTTTACACATGTAATATCTAATTTCCTTGTTGCGGATCATGGACCAAGAGTCAAGGAACCCTTGCAACATGGATTCCAATTGATTCGGGATTGAAATGAATAGTCTGAACGAGGAAATATCCAGTTGAGTAGAATCCCGAATCATGTCTGTAGTTTGGTCCTTTTGTTTATCCACTTCAACAATTCTTAAGTTGGCTGGCATGGAATATGCCAACTCAGCAAAGACGGGCATACCCATACTCTCCATGTGATCGTATGTTAGCATCCATTGCCTGGCACACATATTTTATCCCTTTTCAATCACGCAAGCCACTTCATCGCAAACCAGTTCCCGAGACTTGATTGAAATTTGGGTCCTCATTAATTTCACTTGGTCTAGTCGAGACAAGGTCTGCGGAGCAGTCTCAAATGATTCCGCCACTCACAAAGTTGTTCATAAGCTGGGTGAGCCTTTTTCCTCTTATCTATATGATTTGCAAGAACATCTGATAAGCGTTCAAAATAAATGAAGTCATCCTGTACTTCATTGAGACCTTGAAAGTATAAGGTCTGAACCTGCTTCAAACTATTGTTACATGGCCTCATCCTTGAATTCTTGCACTGTCAACTTGAAGAAGTCATAAGAAGGATTTTGATCTTTAGGTTGTTCCATATTCATTTTAAGGTCAAGAAGACTTGAAGATTTATCAATCACCTTGGCGTCTGCATTTTTTTTATGTTGTGACAGCTGCTGAATCTAATACTGCAAAATTTGTACCGCTGAATTATGTTGGGCTTGGAAGTCCTCCATTTGCTTGACTAAATTCTGATGGAGAGGATCCTTCTCTGCCTGCAATGCTGCATTCTTAGTCTTTTCTTCTTCCAATTCTTTATTCAAAGTGGACATAGAATCAAAATTAACCCGAACAAAAGATCTCAATTCCGCAGTAACTTCCATGACATCCCTTTGAGGGTCATCAATAGCCTACTTCCATATAACTTGGTTACGAAATAGTCCAACTCGCACTTCCCATTCCCTATTCCTCTTGGAACCTTTCCTTAATACTGCGTTCTGCCTTTTGCTAAAACAATAATATCCAAGAAACACTACTACATCGTCACCAAATTTTGCCGAGTCTTCAACTGTGGGAGCTAGAAGTTCCATGGAATGGATAATGGGAAATGGTTGACTACTAATGGTAGTTGCTAACTGGGGTGGATCTTTTGTTGGTGGTAGGACATTTTGGGGAGAAGAAGCGGTGAGAAAATTTTCAGGAGGGAGTCTAGTGGATTGGATAGGAGGAGTATTAGTTTCAGATTGCAAAGGTATGGTGGGATTAAAAACTTGAACCAATGGAGTCTCTAAATGAGAAGTTATGGGTTGCTGTGCAGTAATGCTATCAATCAAAGTATCTAACCCAGTTGGATTAGGTGAGTTAGGATATTGTATAGCTAAATCAGAAGGGTTGGGAGTAGGAAACAAATTGTGAGGTGAATTTGAAGTGGACTACTGGATAGGGTCATCAATAACAGGTACTTATGATAAACCACTGTCAGGAGATGGATGAGGAGTGTCACCATTAAGAATTTGAATGTGTTCAGGAGCATATGTCTATGGAGGTTCTTGAACTATTGGAGTTGGGTTGACAACTTCTAAAGGATGCTCCTTTTCCAAATCAATAATATCACTAATGGATGTTTGAAGTGGAGGGTTAACAACTAAATTAGATTTTTTTGCAACTTTCACAGATACACTTGGTACTATCTTAGGAATATGAGCAGTATTGAAAACATAGTAAGTGTGAGAAACATACTTACTTTGAAGGATGTGGGTATGTTGTATGAGAGTATTCAAATTTTGAATGCGAGTGGAAGACTAAGCCTCTGTCATAGGTTTCTTTCCTTGCTTCTTGTCTAGCTGTTGCTATGTATGGGATTGAGAAGAAGATGAACTGACAACTATGGCCTTATTGGCATCCTCCATTGCTTCTTTGGAAGCTTATTGATGTTGTTGGAAAATTCTGTCTCTTTCTTCTATGACTCTAAGCCTTTGTTGCCTTTGGGATTCATGTATAAGGATCCTTTGATCTGCATCCGTCACTTTTCCCAAAACCTTTGCAAAGTTACTATGTGCATTCTGGTAAAGGAAATCATTGGACTGCTACTCATGTACATAAGTATTTTTCAAATGTGCTTGTATGAAATGGTCTTCTATAAACCATTTAGGGTCATTCATCCTTTTTTCTACAAAATCCAATTTGAGCGAATCGAATTTCTTTGCCAACATAATACCATGAGTTGAATTTTTGAATTATTAGATGTCCAATATACAAGGGGAATTTAGGCCATGCCCTTCTCTTTGAAGAATGGCATTGACCATGTTCTCCATCATAAACAATTTGAAAGGCTACTTCAACAAGAACCATCCTGTCTGGAACAAGTCTTGGAAATAGGTGCACATACTTACTACCCCATATTCTAAGGTATGTGAAATACTCACCAACATACCAATCTCCCATGGTAGAAATTAGGGAAATGGAATTTTATGAAACCCTAGGGGAACTCTTTTTGAAAATAGAAAAATAGAAAACATTGATAAATTTGTCACAGATGTCATATATATAGGGTTTGTAGTTATCTTCCCAAAAAATTGAGCAGTAAATATGAATTGGGGGTTTTTCTCTGGTCCAGTGCTAGTTCATGGTAGGATAAGAAAAAGAAACACATACAATATCCATCAAGTACGCATACATATAAAATTTGGGCTTCTTGATAGCTGGTGTCTTCTGTTCCCGAGAATTGGAATCTCTAAAGGTAACATAAAAAATTGGGGCCTATTTAAATATTTTACCTGTGGTTGAAACATAGTGAGCTAAGGGGACCCATTTCAGTTTGAAGTGTTCACACCATAAAACCTACATAACATGGAAATGAGTAGCTTTTATGGCTCTCTGAGCAAGGAAAATGGGTATTGCCTATTTGGATTGACTATAAAGGTATCAAGGCTGACCATCCAAGTCTCCAAGGGAACGCCTGGTTCATATGTATTTCCAAAATACTTTATAAAATCCTGTGTGAGAAGCTGTCGTGGAGTATTCAACACATAAATACTTGCAAATGTGTCACATTTGATTGAAGCATAAACAACCTGATTGGAATCTCTGAATGTACTAGTCGGGATATTTGCGTAATCCATCATCCATTTTACCAGGCCAGTGTATGGAATGACTGCAGGGTGCACGAAAATGGCATGAAGCTGCGTGTTATTTATGTTCTATTAGATAGGGGATTCCTCCTTTAATTCTAAGAAGTCATCGATGTCAAACATGCTATAGGTTCGAGCCTAATCCAGACAAAGTGTATCAGAGATTCGTGCATCCGAGTCGTAATAGAATCCGAAATTAGGGTCTTTGAGCTTCAATTCCTCCACTGGAGCTTTAGACCCGGTCCTTTTAGCTATGGAAAAGGAAAATGATCTTGCAATGCGGAAAAAAACCAAATAAGACACTCAAATATGAACAAACTAAGTAAAAAATTGATGAAATAATACAATACCTGTAAAATATTGAAACAAATTGGACCAAATTTATAGAATTCACTTGCAGAGGAAAAGGGCACTGGTAGGCTAAGTTCAAAATTCACTATGCTGTAATGGTGAATAGAATTTAAAAAACTGATTAAGTAAATGTTGGATTAGGACCAAATCAAGTGCGCATTAATTACCATCGAACTTCCTTGAAATTGACGGTTAGTAGGCCCTTTTTTTGAAATATTTTGGCACGAGGGAAAATATGAATTTTGGCTGCGGAAATAAGAGTGCCGACTCGGGTTCCCACAAATTTGAAAAAGTCGGGAGTCGGGAGTCTGGGAAAAACTAACATGAAAATTTATAACGTCCCGACTATTGACTGCCGCAATTGATCATACATTTAAAAGTCAAGAGTTGGGAGTCGAGAACGAAACTAGTATGACAAATCATAATCCTCATGACTGCCGATCTCCGCAATTTGTGATAAATGTGAAAAGTTGGGAGTCGGGAGTCGCGACTGGAATTCAATAAAAAAAAAAATCTTCCCCGACTACCAACTGTTGATTTTAAAGAGAAAATTTGGGAGTGGGGAAGTCATGAAACTTTAAAAAGTTTTAACCTAATTGCTTGCCGACTTCCGACTTCCGCAAATGTCGGAGTCGGAAAGTTCAGAGTGTTAACTTAACCTTCTTAAAATATGTTCCTGACTTCCAACTACTGAAGTTAAAAAAATGGATATGTTGGGATCATAATGTTTGGGTAGTTGATAAGGGCTTATAATCATCCCGACTTACGACTTATTTGATCTGATGCTTGATTAAATGAATTAGCAAAATCAGACTTAGTGTCATTAAAACTCAATTTGTTTCAGTTTTTTCCTTATTAAGTGAAATCTAAAACAAGATTAAGTAAAGAGAATAACAAAATACTTTTGAGAAAAATAAACTGAGTAAAAAACCCTAAAAATAAGGGGGATCCCATCTTGTTCAAACAAGATGGGATCATTATGGCTACAACAAATGGTGGGTTGCTGGGAAGAACTAGTTATCTCTTGTTCGCTGATCATAAATGTACAAGTGTTCTTAATCTTTAGTCAAGGTTCAGATGCTTGAAGCATAGATAATTCCCCTATTAAGGATCACAAACCTGAGAGCTTCTTAGAAAATATTTCCAAGTTTAATAATGAATAGTCAAAATCATCAGGGAGTAGAAAGAAACCAACTTGTAACAAGTAACAACATAGAATTACCTTTGCTAAGAATGATTAATACTAAAATACGAGCACGAATAATTCAAGTATCATATTAAAAGTAAAATCTCAATGTCACAGGCATTGCCACTATTGCCAACAAGGCGTCCATAGCCTCGACAAGGTTTCCTTTTAATCCAAATAATTGCTTTTATCCCATCCACTAGAGATATTGGTATAAAATTATCATTTATGTTATGTTCCCTAAAATAAAACTAAAGGAAACTGCCCTGAATTGGTAATTAGCCGATGGAAACTCCATCCACAAAGACTTGTAGAAAATGATCAGGCTGGCTCGTAATGAGACCCCTTGCCTTCCAGGTAAAAATTGAAGGGCATTATCCTAGCTTGGTGACCAACTGATGATACTGTCATTCCACAAGAGT
Organism: Larix sibirica; assembly: GCA_004151065.3. Lineage (NCBI taxonomy): Eukaryota > Viridiplantae > Streptophyta > Pinopsida > Pinales > Pinaceae > Larix > Larix sibirica. The sequence continues at coordinate 57,739 of NWUY0300008551.1, read as the reverse complement.
TCATGATCATGGTCAGGCCAGCTTGTGATAAGACCTCCTTTCCTTCAAGTCAACTTTTGGACTTACATTTGTTCATTTATTTTGCAAAATTTTGCTAAGGGATAACTGCAAGCCACCACTTTGGATTGGTAACCGATTAGTAGTAGTGTCATTCACCATTACTCGCAGATCATGAATAGGACAACTTGTAATAAGATATCCTATCTTTCAGTTTATTAAGCTGAAAGCCATCTCATCAGCTTGGTGACCAGATGCAGATATGTCATTCCACCAGCACTTATGAACATGATTGAGGTTGGCTCGTAATGAGACCCCCTATCTTGCAGTTAACCCTCAAGGTTATTTACATTCGAATAAATTATTTAGATCATAATTTAAGCATAGGGCTCTTTAGTGGATGGGGAAGTAATTTCAAGTGCTCCTTAAGAGCTAGGAATGACGTAAATGATTTAAATATTTGCCACTCAAAAATATCCCATACTCATGCTAAGTCAAGGGAATTCTTTTCAAATAAATTCTATCTATAATATCTTAAACCTTATTTGAAGTTTAGTTAAAAATGAAGGTTTTCCCCTTGAAAATGTTGATATATGATACTTGTTAAAGATATTTCTGAGGATCATAGGTAAACGACCTATAAGAAGGAATCAATGAGACAAAAGTTCGTCATAAGATGACCTGCTTAAGCCTATTTTCATTCCTTTGACCCTTCACAGAAACAGGTAATTCCTAAGAGAATAATTAAGCCACTTTATTGAAATCACAATGCTAAGCTGTAAAAATCAATAACCAAAACAATATTAAAGAAAACAAGAAAAACACACCACACTATGTACAACCTAACACAAGAAAACTAGGCAAAATACTTTTTCAAGACCTAACCATTCACTAGATAAGTCTCAGTGTACCTTTCCAGTGTTTGCAATCGAAAAGTGCCATGGCCCAATTTTTTAGAAATAGTAAATGGCCCCAACCACAAACATTGAAACTTGGTATGATAACCCTTTTCATTATGGGGTTTATCCCATTTTAGAACAAGGTCTCCCACTTGAAAATATTCTGAGAAGAGGATTTCTGATCAAACCAATGTTTGACTAACTGCAAGTGTTGATAAAATTCACTCTTAGATTTCTCCCTCTCTTCTTCTAATTGGAGTAGGTCATTGATCCTATGTTCTAAGGAAGAGCAGTCGTCCTCTTGAACGGATTTGGATAATTAAAGGGAATCCAAGGCCAAGTTTGGAGGCAAGATAGCTTCTTTGCCATAGACTAGGCAATAGGGTGAGTTACCAATGGTAGCTTTATGAGTTACCTTGTTTTCCCATAGAGCATTGAACAATTGGGTGTGCCATTTTTTTTATTACTTGCTACAATATTTTTTATGATTTTGATCAAATTCTTATTAGTGGATTCATCCAAACCATTTCCCTTAGGGTAATAGTTAGAAGAATATTTTATCTTGATACCTTTGTCTAATGCATATTGAGTGATATCAATAGAAGAAAAATATGAAGCATTATCAAATACTAAGAATTAAGGGACACCAAACTTGGTTACTATAACTTTCAAGGAAATAAATCACCTGATTAGTGTTGACTACTTTGAATGGGACTGCTTCCACCCATCCAGTAAAATAGTCTCTAGCAATAATAATGCATTTATGTTGCATGGAGGATTGATCGGACCAACAATATATAGACCCCACTATTGAAAGGGAGCGTCCATGGTAACTAGATGAAGATGAACCATAGACTTCTTAAATCTTCCAACGGATTTATGGAAATCTTCACATTTATGAGCAAAAGCATGGGCATATTTTAACAGGGTCAGCCAATAATAACCAACCCTTATAATTTTGTGTGCCATGGTCTCTCCCCCGAAATGACCGCCAACAGGTCCTGCATGTAAATCCATTAGTATTTCTCATCATCATGTTTCTCAACACATCGTAATAAAATTCCATCAAAATTTTTCTTATAAATAACTTGATTGATCAAATGATAAGGAGTGGCCTTAAGCATGAGAGCTCTCATTTTTCTAGGTTCAAGGTTTTGAGGAGCATACCTATGAGTTTATAAAATCTTAATGTCACCATACTATGCATCTGAAACTTCAGGAGTAAAATAGATTTGATCATCACCAGATTCTTCTTCGTTAAGCCATTCTGCTTTGTCATTCTGTGTTTAGATGACTATGCTGCCAGCTTACACAATCCTTGTCCTCAGACAACTTTGTCCTGCTGGATCTCCAGATCATATTCTTGCAATGTAATCATCCAATGCGCATGCTTCTTTCCTAGTTCCTTTTGAGTCAACACGTTATGTATTGCCGAATAAGGGACTATAAATTTGGTCCTCGACTTCAAAAGGTAAGATATGAAATGTTTGACTGCTTTATAGACAACATAAGCCCACTTATCAACTACTGGATAATTAATCTCGACTCCATTCAGAGAGCAACTCATGAACGATATTGGGATCTCGTTCCCTTAAGAGTTTCGCTGTGTTAGGACTGCAACATACAAAATGTCAGAAGCATATGTATATAGGATAAAATATTTTGAGAAATTAGAGGACATCAAGGCAGGTTCTCCTGCAACAGCTTCCCTAATCCTACAAAATGATTCTTTCTGTATATCATTCCATTTGAACAATGCGTCCTTCTTAATCATGTCTTGTAAAGGTTTAACAATCTGAGCAAAACTAGGAACAAAACGTCTCACAAAATTAATTTTCCCCAAGAAAGATTGCATAGACTTTTTTGAACTGGGGAAATTTATCTGGGATATTGCTTGTGTCCATTCTAGATCAATCATCATGCCATGTTTAGAAACAATAAATCCAAGTAACTTACCTTCGGTGATCGCAAATATCGATTTTTAGGGTTAAGAGAGATACCATACCTTCTACATCTCTCGAACACTTTCCTCAAATGTGAAATATGCTCTTGCCATCTTTTGGAGAAAATAGTGACATCATACAGATAAAATACAACACAATTATGAATTAATCCCCTGAAAGTGATGTCCATCGCCCTCTGAAATTTATCCCCTGCGTTTATTAATCCAAAAGGAATCTTTCTATACGCAAAGTGCCCCATGGGGTCCTAAACAAAGTTTTTAATTGGTCAGAGTGGGATACTAATACTTGATTGTACCCAGAGAAACCATCTAATAATGAAAACATTTATGATCCTAATACCCTTTGCAGGATTTGCTCCATTGGGGGCATTGGGTAATTGTCTTTCTCAAAAGATTTGTTCTCAACACAGAGATGGATGTCTCCATTCTTTTTATGTACTAGGACTAAGTTAGCTACCCATTGGGTGTGTCTATCTAGGAAGATGATCCTATCTGAATTTTTTTAATCCAGTTATTTATTAACTAATGGTTCTAAGACGGGGTGCATCTTTCTCAACTTTTGTTGATAAGGTTTGACATAAGGTTTCATTGGTATGTTGTGCTGCATGACGTTTGTATCGAATATGTTGTGCTGCATGACGTTTGTCTTTCTCAAAAGCTTTGTTCTCAACACAGAGATGGATGTCTCCATTCTTTTTATGTACTAGGACTAAGTTAGCTACCCTTTGGGTGTGTCTATCTAGGAAGATGATCCTATCTGAATTTTTTTTATCCAGTTATTTATTAAGTAATGGTTCTAAGACGGGGTGCATCTTTCTCAGCTTTTGTTGATAAGGTTTGACATAAGGTTTCATTGGTATGTTGTGCTGCATGACGTTTGTATCATAAGTCTATGCAAAACATACTTATATTCTTTAAATAATCTGATATAAGCGGTCCTTTCGGAAAGGTTACATCCTGTGCCAAGATTGATGTTCTATGGATTATGTTCGGTTCCCAAATTCACTATTTGGTAATTCACATAGGAGCAGTTAGTTTTACAATTTGTCACATTTTTAAACTTATCTTGTAGATCATAAAATTTCTCTAGTCTTACAACTGATTTGCGAATCAAGGTAGTAGGTGTTTGTGAGTCTGTGGTGAGTTGGAAAGGATTTTGGCAATGAGACAAATATCGATCATGACTGTGTTCATCAATATACACATCCTTGAATGTGTCATGGGCTGTGAGAAAATATAATATTTGGAGATCATCATTAAAAAATTTCCAGTTAGTGACATTGTCTAGAATCAAAGGTCTGTACATTAATTCAATGGAGAATACATCAGGTGCAAATCCTTTCGCAGACATTAACTTAGAAGCAATGCTAGTGAGTAAATCAACATCAAAGTTCTGTGATCATGGGACAAATTTCATGTTAAAGGCTTCAAAGTGATTAATTAGGTCCCAAAATTCTCTTTGATAATTATTTTAGTGAACCGAAACAAAATGAATTGTATTTCTTACCCGTCGAACGATTATTTCTGAGTTGCCATAAACTTTAATAATCTTGACTTTGATATTGATCACTTTTACGAGGCCTTGAATCAAAGCCTCATATTCAGCTACATTACTTTTGCACTTGAATTCTAATATGCAAACTATCATTGATTTATTACCCATTGGATCAATTCAAACACAACCATCTCTAGCTACTTCAATGGATATGGAACCATCTAAAAATAAAGTCCAGCAAGTTCTATCTAACCTAAAATTGGTATTNTGTTCTCAACACAGAGATGGATGTCTCCATTCTTTTTATGTACTAGGACTAAGTTAGCTACCCATTGGGTGTGTCTATCTAGGAAGATGATCCTATCTGAATTTTTTTAATCCAGTTATTTATTAACTAATGGTTCTAAGACGGGGTGCATCTTTCTCAACTTTTGTTGATAAGGTTTGACATAAGGTTTCATTGGTATGTTGTGCTGCATGACGTTTGTATCGAATATGTTGTGCTGCATGACGTTTGTCTTTCTCAAAAGCTTTGTTCTCAACACAGAGATGGATGTCTCCATTCTTTTTATGTACTAGGACTAAGTTAGCTACCCTTTGGGTGTGTCTATCTAGGAAGATGATCCTATCTGAATTTTTTTTATCCAGTTATTTATTAAGTAATGGTTCTAAGACGGGGTGCATCTTTCTCAGCTTTTGTTGATAAGGTTTGACATAAGGTTTCATTGGTATGTTGTGCTGCATGACGTTTGTATCATAAGTCTATGCAAAACATACTTATATTCTTTAAATAATCTGATATAAGCGGTCCTTTCGGAAAGGTTACATCCTGTGCCAAGATTGATGTTCTATGGATTATGTTCGGTTCCCAAATTCACTATTTGGTAATTCACATAGGAGCAGTTAGTTTTACAATTTGTCACATTTTTAAACTTATCTTGTAGATCATAAAATTTCTCTAGTCTTACAACTGATTTGCGAATCAAGGTAGTAGGTGTTTGTGAGTCTGTGGTGAGTTGGAAAGGATTTTGGCAATGAGACAAATATCGATCATGACTGTGTTCATCAATATACACATCCTTGAATGTGTCATGGGCTGTGAGAAAATATAATATTTGGAGATCATCATTAAAAAATTTCCAGTTAGTGACATTGTCTAGAATCAAAGGTCTGTACATTAATTCAATGGAGAATACATCAGGTGCAAATCCTTTCGCAGACATTAACTTAGAAGCAATGCTAGTGAGTAAATCAACATCAAAGTTCTGTGATCATGGGACAAATTTCATGTTAAAGGCTTCAAAGTGATTAATTAGGTCCCAAAATTCTCTTTGATAATTATTTTAGTGAACCGAAACAAAATGAATTGTATTTCTTACCCGTCGAACGATTATTTCTGAGTTGCCATAAACTTTAATAATCTTGACTTTGATATTGATCACTTTTACGAGGCCTTGAATCAAAGCCTCATATTCAGCTACATTACTTTTGCACTTGAATTCTAATATGCAAACTATCATTGATTTATTACCCATTGGATCAATTCAAACACAACCATCTCTAGCTACTTCAATGGATATGGAACCATCTAAAAATAAAGTCCAGCAAGTTCTATCTAACCTAAAATTGGTATT
>NWUY0300008545.1:61724-73352 GCA_004151065.3 Larix sibirica | reverse complement strand
ACGATAGTGTGTTGAATTTGCATCAAGTTTCTGTACCCTTCTCGTGTTCACTACTTTAAGTCACTTTTGTTATTATTGTCCTGGCCCCTATTTTCTTCTCATGATATTATGTTTGTTGACCCTCTGTTCAATCCTATGGGTCCATTTTGATCTTCATCATGGGAATCAATGATTGAGATTAATCCTCTTAGGTGAGGTCAAGCACAATTTTTGTTGTTGTTGTATTTACTTGCTATGGAAGAATTATACTAAGAGGAGTGGGTGCAATTATTTCTAATTGATTCTACGAAGTTCTTTCTCTGATACCATTTATTATTGAGGCCATTCCATAGACCTTTGTACCTAGTTAATTCATGGTTAGTGGTGGATGATTTTTTAGATTCTTCGAGAAGGGCCTTTGTGTTAAAATTTACACCAAGTAAATCCCTATAATGCATCCTCATTTTTCAAGTTTTATTTATGTAGGTGACAATCTAATACATCTAGATGGTTAGTTTGGGAATGGCCACTATTACAAATGTCTGTCATCCTTCTATTTCCTAACTTTAGGATGGTCCTACCTCCGCATCCTTTATTTTTCTTTGTTTTTTCATGGTTGGAATAAATATCATATCATGATATATAATGTGGACTCTTTTCAACTCACTTTCTTCCTCCTACAATTTCTTCCTTGGAAAAAGGAAAAAATCTCTTTTATCTATGGCAGTGATCCCAATTCCTAGCTCTACACTTATTCTATGATATCCTTAGTAGTGAGTATAAAAGGTGAGGGATTGTCCTCTATCCTCTATATCCCCTCCATAATGGGATTCACATAGCTATTATCTCTTATAGCTTCAAATTTTAGGCACTTCAAGTAATAATGGTTGATGATCTTAGTAGGTAAACATGGTTGTTGTTTGGTTACCTCTACCATCACTTTAGACTAGGCCATGAAGGGCTTGTCATTAAATTGCAAGTGGTTAGCTTCATACCTTTCCCTCCATGACACAAATTATACTGAGACAAACCTTTCTATGTTGGAATGAGCTGGCATCCCTTTCATAGCTCTTTATAGTTGAACATTGTGAATGCTATCAAGAAATGGTCGTAGTTGAAAGTTGGAGTCTTCTGGTAGGCATCAAGGGTGGCTTTAATGAACTCATTTAGAATAAATGACACCGTATCAGGTATCCACCTTGTGCTCAAGCCTCTACTCCTGAGAGAACATCTAAATTACACTCTTATTTCCTCTATTTCATGATTATTTAGCATGCAAAAATTATCATTGTCGTTCTCATTAGAACTAGGTTTATAGAGGCAATGCCAGCTCCCTTGTTGCCTTTATAGTTCTTCTAATTCATGCATAGGAATTTGTATCCTTATTTTCCTATCCATTTTATGTTATTAGAATGTTGTGTTGACCTATGATCTCTCCATAGAAAGACTTGTGAGGTCTTGGAAAATTTCTACAGAGAACAAGTATGGCTTATCTAGCCATAACTTCCCTAGTGAACTTCACTCAATAAGAATTTTATACAGTTTTTAATTGGTGATGATGTTCCAAAAGTTGAAACTTGAATCATCCTCAAAAGTGATGATATTTGAAGTGGTTGCACTTCATCAGTCACTCCATTCCTCATTTATATGTTGCTTAGTTGGACTTCATGCATATATACAAAGGTGGAAGGTCAAGAAATTATTCATCATTTGTGAAATTTTATTCTCAACAATATGTCTCTACTTTATTTTTCCTCTGGAATATGTACTTTGCAAGGCTCAGGGGTCCAATGGATCACTAAGAATTTATTTTATTCTCTCAGTGGTCACCCTAATATTTATCTTTCCCGTATTTTTCATTTTGGTATGTCCTTTTATAATATTATGGATTTGAGATCTCTTGTCTTCATTATGTTGCATATGCATCAACTAGCTCTTTATCACAACTGACACTCTTGTATCGTTCTTCTAGTGATCAATATATATAATGATCTAGGATGTTGGTTGTGTTATATTAAATATATTGGACCATGAATAATGATTTTTTAGTTTTCATTAATTCAAACATTGATTGAATCCTTCATAAATTAAAAATTCAACCGATTTTTCCTAAAAAAATAACTAGACTATTTGACAATTATGACTTTTTTAGGTGCATTTATCGTTAGGTTATCACCATTATTAAAATAAATGATGAAATCAAATAAAACCTAATGATGGGATGGCATAACCTTTCCAATTGCCAACTTGAAACCTATACATGCCCCTTTAATCCTTATTTCCATCATTTTGAATTTTATGACTCAATGTGGGTATTAAATGCATGCAAATATTGATAGGCCACAACTTATGAAATGATTGATGGGAAATATAGGTTATCACCATAACACTGCATCACGACTTCACAACTTACATGGCATGACTAAATGGAATAAAAAATCCCCATCACAACCATGAAGGTGGTACTTGTCCTTTAAGAAATATTAAAAGAAAATTGCAAATTGAAACTTACTACATGACTTCTAAACCCAACTAGATTTAACTAAATAACAACTTGTTAACCATGAGATTAAGACTTAATTAAATAATTCAACTAGAGTGACTAGCTCATGCACGATATTGAGCCTTATTGACTTGACTAAGGAATTGAAATAAAAGATATGTTACAAGACTCCCTTCCAGGAACATCTCAACATAGGTTTGGGAGGGAGAGAAAGGTTTCAAGTGGTTTCTTTTCACCCATCCTTCCCAAAATGTCCCATCAAGTTTGCCAAAATTTATAGCTCCAAAATCTCAATTTGCCACAACTAGAAATGGGATCAACCAATGAATCTAAAACTTATTAGGGTGTTTGAGGTACTTGTTGTTATAGAGAAGTTCAAAATACCTCTACTAAAACTCTTGCATTTTATATGTCAATCATGTCATGGTTTTTTCCTTGATGTCTCTATCTCCCAATGATACCATGCTAGCAAGTGTTCTTCTTCTATCTCCATCAACTCTATGAAATGGTTTTGAATTGACTCTTCATTTGACATCTTTGTAGTTTGTGTAATGAACAACTTGATACTAGGAACTAAGTAGGCACTAATGTTCCCTGCCATAGACCAATATGAAAGAAGTGAGTTATGTGAGAGTTTTGGTCAAATTTCAATATGCCTAGAGTATTTTAGATATCCTCTTGCTCGAATCACCTCGGTTGATAGAAAAAACCTTCATTAGTCCCCACTCTAGTATTTTATTGAAGGTCTTAACACTCCCATTATCTTTTGGATGATATGGAATTTTAGTGTGGTGTTACACCATGAATTCCCTACTTAGAGTCCTAATAGTACTTCTCATGAAGTGCTTCCGTTGATTCGTTGTAAGTTCTCTTGGGGCACCCAAAAATTAAAATTAGATATGATATTTTTGAAAATGAACCTTGTTGTCATGTTTGTGTTGCATTCTCAAATTGGAACTTCCTTTTCCTAGCCAGTAAGATAATATGTGGTTGTGATTATATACTAGGTGTTTGAATGTATAGAAAGTGAAATGGTGGGTTTCATAAAGTCCACAACCCATTTCTCAAATGGTTTTAGTGTAACCACTAGGTGTAGTAGTAGCTCATCCCTCCTTGATGGTTTTTCAATTATTTGGAGGACATCACAATATTAATTTACAATAATCCTTGGCATATTTTAAAACTTTTGGACAACATAATATTCCTTGTAATACTTTTTTAGTCATTACCTTACCATCAAAATGGCCTCCCGTTGATCTGTTATGGATCTACCATAGAATTCATGATCATTCACGGTTCATCACACAACACCTCATTATGCCATCCACACCTAGTTTATATAATTGGATTGTAATTAATTGCTAGTATGTTGTTCTAACCACTAGTTGCTTATTTTGTGTTGTTGAGTACCCCTATGGCATAACCCTTGTGGTTAGAGAGATGGAGATATATTCCAAGTATTTTGGTATTGCTTCAATCTTGAATAAATAAGAGTTAAAAAGTTGTTCATACAATAATCCTTTAGACACTCTTGTCTTCACTTTAGATAAGTGGCCCGCTCCAACATTTGTTTTCCTCAAATTTATGAGGACTTCAAAGTCGAACTCTTCAAACAAAAGAAACCACCTATAGATCCTACCTTACAACATTGAATTATTCACCATGAATTTGAATGCATAATGGTCTATGAATAACTTGAAATGTCCCCCTAGAAGGTAGTGAATAAACCCATTGCTAGCCCCTCCCTCTCAGTAGTTTTGTAGTTGTGCCATGCTTTTAATCATATTTTGTTAGCAAAGTAAATTGGATGATCTAGTTTTCCCTCTCCATGTTGTGCTAAGATGGCATGCAGTCCCATGTTGGATGCATCAACGTGTAAATGAAACTCAATGGCTCAATTTGAGAAAACCAAGATGGGTATAGGGTACACTTACCAAATTCTCTTTTAGGTGTTAAGGGTTGTTTGGCATTCCAATATCCAAAATAAATCCTCAATCTTCTTCAACAACCACTCCATCAAGTCCATGATGGGAACATACCCCTTTATAAAGCTGCTATAGTATCCTATGTGGCCCATTTGGAATAGCAGGTATGAACATTCATCAAGGCCTCTATATTAACATTTATTGATGTTGTGGTTGGACCCACTAGTACTCAATCTATACACACAATGTGACATGGGAGTGTGCCAAAGGGTGTATAGAGAATCAATTTCTTAAGTTAAGGGATATTTGTATCTGTCATCACCTCTCAAACATTAGTTGAAATATTGCGCCATGATCCTTCAACAAGTTGTGCATTGTCTATTCGTCCAAATACACTTCTAAGAACTTGTGTATGTATATTCTTTGAATTCTACTATCACTATCTTGGAGAACACAATTGGTGCATTATTTAGCCTAAATGAATTCACATTGTAGGCATAGGAATATTGATATATGGTAAAGGTTGTATTTTTCTTATCTTTCTCAACCATCTGCACTTAGAAATAACCTAAGAAACCATTAGTGAAGGAATGAACATCCTTTCATGCTACCCGAGCCAACACTTCATCATTACAAGGTGCATGGAATGGATCAAAGACCCAAGCTACATCAAATCCATGTAAGTCTAGGAAATTCTCATTATTTATAACATAGTGGTTTAGTTATGATTGTTTCTTCTTCAGTGGGTATCAAACCTGGATTTTGTTGATTTTTTTGCAAGAACTATGGGTGTAGTTTTCATTGAGAAACAATATCTAAAAATATATTTTGGTGTAACTTTGATCATCCAACAATAGCCTTAGATTTTTGTTTTTCATGTGCCACTTATAGAGTTCAATGTTAGAATTCTAATTGACAAATAAATGTGATCCTAAATGCAGTTCTACTATGGTGTTTGGTTCGTCGTTATCTTCTTTTCCTTGCACTACTTGATACAATCTTCTTATCCCATTGTCTTCATTGCATGGCTCCAACCATGGTTTTCCTTCCTTAATGTCCAATGGTATAGTAATATAATGACCATTTCCTATAAGTTTAATTCTATCTTTTTTATAAGGAGATTGTGGCCTTCATTCTCCAACCCCGTGATCAACCAACAAAACCCAAATATGATTTAGTTCCTTCAACCAAATTAATCACCTCAAAGGCAAACAAGGTCAATATATCTAAAATGATTGTTTGTCCTCCCTTTAACATCCCAATGGATTCAACCAACCTTTGATCTGCTAGTTTCAAGAAGTTTCTTTACCTAATAAGGTTAGATCTTACCCATTTTTATCAAAGTTTATTTTGATAGAATATTCACTTATGAGATGAATCTGACTACCACCTAGGTAACAAAAAACCCTTTAATTTCCAAGTTGACATATGGATCATAATAATCAAATCTTCGTTCATCCTTATTCAATTAACACATATTTTTTACTACTCTTTTATCTTCCATAAAATGCTTTAGAATGTTCAATAATTCTAACAATCTAGTCACCGACTCTTCTTCCTTTTAATATTGAGAATTTTTTCATCATTTTTTATTCTTTTCGTGCTTTAGGTCAGAAATGTCAATATTTTTCTTCCTCCACAAGTTCTTTAAATATCTCCTAGGCTTCATTAAATATTCCTTTTTTTTCTCAGCATTTAGGCAATCATTCGTACTTTTTATTCTAGGATTAATTTGAGGTATTTTAATTGCATCATGTTCCCTTTATGCCCCTTATCTCATGATTACATTTAAAGTTTTGGAATTTAATACTGCATGCTTTGTAGTAGATTAGCATTTCGCTTGTTCATTATTTTCTCTAGCATGATGTGACAATCCTCCATGAAGTGTTTTCCAACACCACACTTGGTGAAAAAAATTATGTCTATTTTATAACACACAAAACAATATCTCTCCTTTATAACACACAAAACACTATTTCATTGTGTAGCCTCCTCAACCATGACCTCCACTATTCCCATATTGACCTCGACCACGGTATCCATCTATTATATCTATTATCTCGGCATTCCCATTACACACCTCCCTTTGTACCTTGTTGTGGATCTAATGCTTGAGTGTGATATACATTTGATAATTTGACTTGTTCCTACCATTTATTTGACATTCAGTTGTATTATGTGCAAGTTCCTCACATATGGAACACCACTTTGGTTCATTATTTTTCAGGTCATAAGAGTCCCTTATGGAGTGATTTGCCATGTTTCCACAAATATCATAGAAATTCTCCATACTTACAAGTTTGATACCTACATGTCCTTTAGTTGATTCCTTATATTTATAATGATCTTTCATGTGGCCTTCAATCATGAAAAACAAGCACCATAAGTCATATTTTCTTAGAGAAGTTTTTGGATCAACCTTTACACAATTGTAAGTCTTTCTTCTCATCTTTTGTCAGATGATGTGGTCAACCCATCATTTTTAGATTCAATTTGTTGAGATTTTTTCAAAAATTCTTCACATGATTTGATTTCATGCATTACTATTGGTGCTCTTATTCTTTGAAGTATTCTAGCAATGATCCATTACACTAGTAGTTCATTATCAATCAATTGTATGTGATTTAGTGAATCTTTGGACCTTTTATAATATTATTTGATAGATTCTCCTTACATTTGTTGGAATTCATTCAATCTTTATGTTGTTAGATGTTCTACGTCTTGTGTCTTAAGGAATTTTAATTTTTTTATTTTATTTTTTATTTTTTATTTTNTCTTGTGTCTTAATTGATTTTAATTTTTTTATTTTATTTTTTATTTTTTATTATCCATATGTTTCATCAACCATGTTAGTGCTCTCTTCTAGATCCCTCCTATGAAATTGTTCCATTTGTTTTTTTTCATATGTCAGTCCAAGGCATCCCAATATTTTCCATGGATGAACCGATTCCTTTTTATATATTCTTCTCCTTTGTAGATAGGGATTTGAAAAATATTATTATATGGAATGTTTATTATTAGATTTGTTTATTAGGGTGGTGGTGGGTTTGGTGGCTTCTTTTCTTCTGACTATTGAAAATTATTGAATGGTGTTATATATCAACTATGACTATTTTTTTTCTATGTTTCCCAACTATATCTACTCTGGTCGACTAGTTTTCTTTGACCACTTTGATCCTTATATTGTACGACACACAAATTTCTCTAGGTTGTGACTCTTCTTTACACCCTTCTAAAGGTGGAATTTGGTCATCCTCGGTCTATATATCTGGAAGGAGGTCTCTGTCATGAAATCATGAATTTGTATGAGCAAGTTGTTTTATCCTTCCTATGTTGAAATGTTAATCTAAATACAATCTATGTACGACATGTAGAGCCAACTCCTATAAGTAATTTTTCATTCATAATTTATTTGATTCCATAACAATACTAGGCCAGGTTCTAAGTGTAAGTGATTCCATAAAATTTCATCAATATTGATATTTAATGTTGTTGATTTTGATACTCCATGTATTATAGGTCTTATATTGTCGTCCTCCATGTTTTCAATTGCATCTACCATCTATAAGGATCAAAAGCTTGCATCCACCTGTTATAGATTTTCTTCTGATTTTTGAACTATCGGGGTTGCTTCCGCTTCCGCATCAATCAATCTTCCTTTCTTGACTTAGATAGGATTAAAAATCCATAAAATCATAATTCTATTGTATCTTCTTCTATTTTTTTCCGACAAGGGTTTGTGCCATCATGAAGTTAAACTCTCTTTCTTTACAATTTATCTCTTTTAGTTTTTTGTACGTTGACGTTACATTTATATTATTTCATTATGCTTATAGTTATCTTCCATGTTTCCTCATCCAATGTATACTCCTATTTTCTTGAGGTTGAATTCCATCTTCATCAACTCCTTGGCATGCTTATACTCACTCAAGGTCTACTTCTTCTTCAGGGAACTGGATAAAACTTTTTTATTCTTTTAGGCATCTCATGACCAGCTACCCCACCATCACTGACCCTGTGTTACTCTAGGTTGACAATATAAATCAAAGTATTCATGTTCATTTGTGAAATTATTCCCAAAATTCCTGCTTATTCTTCTAGATAGGCATCTCTATGGGAGGTATTGGCTCAATTATGTGTCTGAGTCCCTTATCAATCAGGAACTTATGAAATCATGTGGGTGTTGTACATAGAAAATTGTCATGCAATTTGTCATAGAATATTCTCTTTATTCCGTTCAGGGAAGTCTTTTCTTCTATTTCTTTCTCCTCACAAAAATATTCAATGATTCATTCTACCCACTCATGTAAATTTTTGTGACGTCCATTAATTAATTTCAACAAAAAATTCTAATATTCAATTAGCTCGGTCATGTGTAATTTTGTCTATAAATTTATTAATTTTAGCTGGTACAAATTCCAAAATTATTTCATGAGTTTCTATGAAAAATATGCTCTTGCTTGTGCAATTGTTCGTTTGTTTCTTCTAGCATAGTTCTTCAAGTAATTACCCAACTTTCTTTTCCACCACTCATGAATCTCCTCCTCCCTCAATATCAATATGTGCATGCAACTATTATATGGGTCTTGGATTATGTACTACCACCAATTGAACCAATGTTGTAATCTAAGGGATTACACATGTAATTTCGATATTGAAATCATATAATATACATCAAATATCATGCAAGAATGCAAATGTAAGATGAGAAAGAGTAATTAGGAACCCAACAATAAGTAGGATTTTATTATTAGATAGTCATTACAATCCTCTTAAGATAAGATCTATTTATACATTTACATTCATGAGGTAGTTGTAATTCTCATAACGACCATGGTCAATCAAACAATTAGTCAATCAACTACTTTACATTGGTCGATCGCCAACCTAATTGACTAGTCAACTCGACTCCTCTAGCACCTCTGCATTCCATAACAATATTGTAAATTTTAATTATTGGTTACACTAAAACAAAAAATTGAACATTTTAGTAATGAAACGGTTTAATTATTCTCATACTTAAAAATCTAAAATCACTTTCAGCTATACACCCTAATCAAGTTTGTGTTGGCCTCTATAGCCTAACCTAGGTGGTCTTGGAGGTATATTTGAGCCTACAAAAATTATTAAGGTCAAATAATAAAATTTCTTTGTTGAACTATAAAAAATATCATATTCAATAAATTTACCATGTTATACCTTCCTCCATCTAGCGATGCCTTTACTTATTTTATCAACTTGTTTTACTTTGAGTCCTCCTGGAGAACCTTCCATTCCCTCACAAGAACTATAATAGGCCACTCATACTTGGGGAATTTTTCTAGGTTAACTCTATATGTATCTCTTACGGTTTTCAAATATTTACCTATCAAAGTGATTATTTCACTTTGGTTGAAAATACCACCAAAGAGACCATGTAACCCATAAGCTCCTTCTTCAAGTGAGTAGGTCATTGGTTAAATTGGGTATGAATAGATGTCCCAAAAATATCTAACACCTTCTCATATATGTGCTTCCAAAACATATTATTTCCTGCAAAACCAATAATAAATTATCATAACTATATTATAAATATTAGAAAGTACTGCAATTCAACTACCAAAATCTCTGCAAATGAGCTTATGATTCTTTGAGAAACGAGTCCCATAGAAATTCAACTATTTACTTCTAGGAGCACCTCAAATTCAAAATTGAGTCCCATAAAGCTCTGCCCAAGTACCATGTTTGAAATAACCATGTTCCCATCCTAATTCATTTACCAATTGAACCAAAAGGTGATATTGCTGAGATTAATTTGTTTAAAACCTTTACTCAGTACTCTAGGTGAAATCTATAGCCTCCATGTTTTATAGATGAGATGTTTTTTAAAGTTTTTCCCCAAGATATTTCATCAAAACCCGGGGTGTTACTCCATTTCCAGTGAGTGTCCATAGCCTCAACAAATTCACTCTAGCACCATAGGCCTTACTCCATTGTTAGTGACCATCCATAGCCCCGATGGAAATACCTACATTTCCCATGATGGGATGATCTTACTTATTGATATTTTAATGTTGATTATTTGAATTAATGATTATTATATGGGGGAGAACAATATATTTTAAAAGCAAGAGGGATGGTGCATATTTTTTAGGGTTGATTCTATATGATTGAGTAATAATAATACTTCTTTATGTTTTTCCTTTGCATATATTATTTTCGTTGTATCAAAGGTCAATTGTCATTATTGTGAATAGAATGGAGCCTTTGAAGCAACCAACTCATGAATAGCAACGAAGTTTTGGGATCATCTATGCATTGATTTACTAAATAATATTGTGTTCCATCTTTGTTATGCATGCATAAGGCCCTTTATTTCTAAAGAGGTGTGTGGAAATAAAAAACTCATCTAAATCAACTTTGGCACTTGGTTGTCTCAAGAATTATTTCACAACTGATGATTTTAAATCTTTTTAAATGATCTTAATTCCCTTGAACTCTAGGATAGCTAAGAATGAATGTTAACGCCTCTAATCATGCCTGCTTCATCAATAATATTTCACCCCTATTCTTTTTTATTGTTTAGTATCTTCATCTTGCGTCCACCTTTTCAGATGTATTGATCATCAATCATTCTAACTTAGTCATTGATGAAACTTCCCTTTTATAAAATGAGATTTGATTGATAATGAACAATTTAATGCACATGGAGATGATTGCGTTAGCTGGGATCTACTCCTTGAGACTACCAAGTCATTACAAGAAAATGAGAATAAGGGGTGAATGTCTCTTTCAATAATGGGCATACCCACATTAGGCACCTGGAAAGTGTTTTCAATCATTTATTTTCCAATATCCCTTGGTGTAGATGTGTACAATGGTCCTGTAATTAATTTTGTTTGATAAATGTCTGTATGCATAATTTATCTTCCCTAAATCCTTGTCCTTAATTGTATTATTAGTCAAGTGAGATCTCCGATTCTAAGGAATAAAGTGTTACGGGCATGTGAAAACCAATGCTAGTATCAATTTGTAATTTTGTTCATCATTGATCTTTGAACCCTCTCTTCTGTTAAACTCCTTATAATATGAATATTTGTGCATGTTAGACTAATGCTCCTATGGGTTGATCATGCAAAAGGAAATAATTCATTCATAAATACTTGTATAAATACATCATTGGAAACTGTTAAGCCCTAAATATGGGCACATTTCCCCCTATATTGTGGTTCATTACATTAG